>JAWDGP010001514.1:0-105000 GCA_033675545.1 Elysia crispata
AGAGAAAGAGATGGAGGATAAAGATGGAAAGTAGAGAGAGAGAGAGAGGGAGATCTCAGTAAGAGACAAGAGAAAGGAGATGATAAAGATGAGTAGAGAGAAGAGGAGGGGAACTTCAGTAAGAGAGCAGAGAAAGAGATGATAAAAGATGAGTAGAGAGAAGAGAAGGGAATCAGTAAGAGACCGAGAGAAAGAGATGATAAAGATGAGTAAAGAGAGAAGAGAGGGGAATCAGTAAGAGACAGAGAAAGAGATGATAAAGATGAGTAGAGAGAAGAGAGGGGAATCAGTAAGAGACATTGAAAGAGATGATAGAAGATGAGTAGAGAGAAGAGAGGGGAATCAGTAAGAGAGAGAAAGAGATAAAGATGAGAGAGAAGAGAGAGGGAATGGTAAGAGACAGAGAAAGAGATGATAAAGATGAGTAGAGAGAAGAGAGGGGAAATCGGTAGGGGAGACAGTTGAAAGAGATGATAAAGGATGAGTAGAGAGAAGAGAGGGGAATCAGTAAGAGACAGAGAAAGAGATGATAAAGATGTGAGTAGAGAGAAGAGAGGGAATTCAGTAAGAGACAGAGAAGAGGTAGATGATAAAAGATGAGTGTAGAGAGAGAGAGAGAGAGAATCAGTAAGAGACAGAGAAAGAGATGATAAAGATAGAGTAGAGAGAAGAGAGGGGAATCAGTAAGAGACAGAGAAAGAGAGATGATAAAGATGAGTAGAGAAAAGAGAGGGGAATCAGTAAGAGACAAAGAAAGAGATGATAAAAAGATGGAGAGAGAGAAGAGAGGGGAATCAAAGAGATAGAGAAAAAGAGATGATAAAGATGAGTAGAGAGAAGAGAGGGAATCAGTAAGAGAGCAAGAGAAAGTAGATGAGTAAGATGAGAGAGAGAGAGAAGGAGGGAATCAGTAAGAGACAGAGAAAGAGATGATAAAGATGAGTAGAGAGAAGAGAGGGGAATCAGTAAGAGACAGAGAAAGAGATGATAAAGATGAGTAGAGAGAAGAGAGGGGAATCAGTAAGAGACAGAGAAAGAGATGATAAAGATGAGTAGAGAGAAGAGAGGGGAATCGGTAAGAGACAGAGAAAGAGATGATAAAGATGAGTAGAGAGAAGAGAGGAGACAGAGAGAGATGATAAAGATGAGTAAGAGACAGAGAAACAGATGATAAAGATGAGTAGAGAGAAGAGAGGGGAATCAGTAAGAGACAGAGAAAGAGATGATAAAGATGAGTAGAGAGAAGAGAGGGGAATCGGTAAGAGACAGAGAAAGAGATGATAAAGATGAGTAGAGAGAGAGAGAGGGAATCAGTAAGAGACAGAGAAAGAGATGATAAAGATGAGTAGAGGAGTAAGAGACAGAGAAAGAGAGATAAAAGGAGAGAAGAGAGGGGAATCAGTAAGAGACAGAGAAAGAGATGATAAAGATGAGTAGAGAGAAGAGAGGGGAATCAGTAAGAGACATTGAAAGAGATGATAAAGATGAGTAGAGAGAAGAGAGGGGAATCAGTAAGAGACAGAGAAAGAGATGATAAAGATGAGTAGAGAGAAGAGAGGGGAATCAGTAAGAGACAGAGAAAGAGATGATAAAGATGAGTAGAGAGAAGAGAGGGGAATCAGTAAGAGACAGAGAAAGAGATGATAAAGATGAGTAGAGAGAAGAGAGGGGAATCAGTAAGAGACAGAGAAAGAGATGATAAAGATGAGTAGAGAGAAGAGAGGGGAATCAGTAAGAGACAGAGAAAGAGATGATAAAGATGAGTAGAGAGAAGAGAGGGGAATCAGTAAGAGACATTGAAAGAGATGATAAAGATGAGTAGAGAGAAGAGAGGGGAATCAGTAAGAGACAGAGAAAGAGATGATAAAGATGAGTAGAGAGAAGAGAGGGGAATCAGTAAGAGACAGAGAAAGAGATGATAAAGATGAGTAGAGAGAAAGAGAGAGAGTAAATCAGTAAGAGACAGAGAAAGAGATGAGAGAGAGACGGAGAATTAGTAAGAAACAGAGAAAGAGATGATAAAGATGAGTAGAGAGAAGAGAGGGGAATCAGTAAGAGACAGAGAAAGAGATGATAAAGATGAGTAGAGAGAAGAGAGGGGAATCAGTAAGAGACAGACACATGCAGAAAGAGATGATGAACGAGGCATATAGAGAAGGACACATGCAGAAAGAGAGTGAACGAGATGCATATAGAGAAGGACACATGCAGAAAGAGAGTGAACGAGGCATAAAGAGAAGGACACATGCAGAAAGAGAGTGAACGAGGCATAAAGAGAAGTATACATGCAGAAAGAGAGTGAACGAGGCATAAAGAGAGGTATAGAGAAGGACACATGCAGAAAGAGAGTGAACGAGGCAGAAAGAGAGTGAACGAGGCATAAAGAGAGGGACACATGCAGAAAGAGAGTGAACGAGGCATAAAGAGAGTGACACGAGGCAGAAAGAGAGTGAACGAGGCATAAAGAGAGGGACACATGCAGAAAGAGAGTGAACGAGGCATAAAGAGAGGGACACGATGCAGAAAGAGAGTGAACGAGGCATAAAGAGAGTGACACATGCAGAAAGAGAGTGAACGAGGCATAAAGAGAGGGACACGATGCAGAAAGAGAGTGAACGAGGCAGAAAGAGAGTGAACGAGGCATAAAGAGAGTGACACGATGCAGAAAGAGAGTGAACGAGGCAGAAAGAGAGTGACACGAGGCAGAAAGAGAGTGAACGAGACAGAAAGAGAGTGAACGAGGCATAAAGAGAGTGACACGATGCAGAAAGAGAGTGAACGAGGCATAAAGAGAGTGACACGAGGCAGAAAGAGAGTGAACGAGGCATAAAGAGAAGGACACATGCAGAAAGAGAGTGAACGAGGCAGAAAGAGAGGGAAAGAGAGAAGGACACATGCAGAAAGAGAGTGAACGAGGCATAAAGAGAGGGACACATGCAGAAAGAGAGTGAACGAGGCATAAAGAGAGGGACACAATCAGAAAGAGAGTGAACGAGGCATAAAGAGAAGGACACATGCAGAAAGAGAGTGAACGAGGCATAAAGAGAAGGACACATGCAGAAAGAGAGTGAACGAGGCATAAAGAGAGGGACACATGCAGAAAGAGAGTGAACGAGGCATAAAGAGAGGGAAAGAAGCTTAAAGAGAGGGAGAGAGGCAGAAAGAAAGAGAGAGGCCTAAAGAGTGAGTGGGATAAAAAGAAAGAGAGAGACAAGAGAGAGAGAGAGAGAGAGAGAGAGAGAGAGAGAGAGAGAGAGAGAGAGAGAATGTGTGCGTGTATGTGAGAAAGAAGATAGAGAGATAGGCATATTGACTCAATTACAGACACAGACAATAAGACAGCCAAGCCGAGATGCTCAAACAGAATTACAGACACTCAGAGACAAAGACAGAGAAGTAGAGAAATAGGGAGACAACGAGGGAGAGTGAAAAGGGAGAGAAGGGAGAGAGGGTTCGTCCTAGAGAAAAAAATGGTCAGACAGCCGAACAGAAAGAACAAATTGACTAATAGGTCATCAGTCTTAATCTAGGGTGGTAAAAATTGGGTGAACAAAATGTTAGCTCAGTAAAAATAATTACGGTGCCTGTAATGTTCAACTAAAATGTATAATGGTTTGATAGCGGTAGTCATGTAGAAATCATTTTTAGCTCGATTTGAAAACTAGAAGAAAAAAAAGTCGGATTAAGGGTATATGACATTTGAAGCTAGATAAATCCTTCTTTACTTTTTTTCTCTTCGTATTTCAAAAGAGCCAATAGTATAATTATCTCTTAAGAGAACAATAATAATTCCAGGCATTTTCGCACCGTATAGTAGCCAGGGGAAAAGCAGTGTATTATAAAAATTTGACAACAAACTTTTTTATTTTAATCTACAAGATATGTAAATTATTTGGACATATAGGGAAAAAAATTATCTCTCAAGGAAGAGTACAAGAATTTGGCTCATTTTTTCAAGTCCCAAAATGTCTATAGACTCATTTAAATACTTCTTACCATGAAGGCCTGAATAAAATGAGAAGGTATAAATACCCACAAAACGCTTTACCTTAAGGCTCTTTTATACAGCCTTATATTTAACGCTTAGAAGGGCTCTATAAATAGATTGATAGAGTATAGAGTTACCTAATAAAGGTAATCGACTAATTCTGCACTTTTCCCAATCTGTTTTTGAGATCTTTTTTAAACGCTTATTAGAAAACTGTGAATTTTCGCATCAAGTGCGAAAAAAGTGCACTGCCTTGCGGGAATTCTTAGCCGCGCAGTTGTTTAAACCTACATGATAATGAAATGTTTTAAAAATAATTCTGTAAATAGATTTGGACTGTACATTAGTTACCTATTCTTATTTACCTTATTTGCTATTCAATGACAAAATTCTCTATACTTGTCTTCTACACATCAAACATGACTTTACCATGAACTGTGACAAATGTTTGATCATATATAAATGCCAACCTTAAACTTACAGAATATTCTATCTTTTCTACATCCATAATTCATTCCTTTTTTTTTTTTTCTTTTTTTTTTTCCCTTTAAGAACCACGAGTCTAATAAGGCAAAAAAGTGTGACGTCATCGCCGGTTCTAAACAAACTGAGAACAATCAGAACCAGCTTTTAACATCTCTGATCCGCCGCAGAATGTTACATCGAGTAGTGAGTTCTGCTCATCTCCCCTGGACGTCCATTACGGGTAAGACTGACCCAAGGCGCTAAGACTTTTCTTCACTCTTAAAACACTTTGGCTCTTGATGGCAAGACACTGGCTTTTGTTTAAAACCAGTGTCTAAGCATTGTAAAGAGGAAGTGACATCACTGCTATTTCTCCATAGTGTGCTGTAGCGAGGAAAAAGGGGTGGGGGTTGGTAGAGGGTTATCGGTTATTTTCGACGATAAAGGCCAGGCTTAAGAAAACTAACGCATTGATATTGACACTTTCAGATGAATTTTTCTAATATCCCCAAATCCTTGTAAAACGCTATCGTGATCTAGATTCCTCGAACCGAGAATCGAAAAAAAAAAATAACCCGGTTTTTATGAGTCTGCATCATTAACCCATTTCAACAGTCTAGCCTCATTAATCGAGGAGGCATTTGCCAAAGTGTGAGAGAAGTAGGAGAAAGGAAGGTTTTGCGCATCATTTAATGTATATTCCAATTTCCGTAATGAACAATTTTTTTTTTTTTGTTAAAACCAAAAAGTGCGATATATATATATATATATATATATATATATATATATATATATATATATATATATATATATATATATATATATCGCATTTTTTGGTTTTAACAAAAAAAAATTGTTCATTACGGAAATTGGAAAAAAAAAATATATATGTATTAATATATAATATATATATTAATGGATGTTTCAAATAAAATTATATGGGTTATTCCACGGGTAGTGAGTGGCTCATAGATAAATTTCTGTTTTGCTTGGCTACAGGCATTACATCCAACCGATGTTCATAATTTCAACTGTAAACAAGCACTAAGTGGTTTTAAAATCGACTTAAGTACTATTTCATTCTTTGCAAAAAAAAATACTTAGCGAAATAATTATATAAAAGATATTTTCAATAATGTCTAGAAATTTGTATATTAACTATTTCAAAATTATTTATGTCCTTGTCACGTTTATTACAAAGTCAAACTTTGGCACAAATTGTGAAAGAACTCAAAATACAAAAGTTTCACAGATTTGAAATTTCCAGCACAGTTTCGCAATATTTAAGCCCATAAATGCGAAAAAATACATCTTAGAGAGAGAGAGAGAGAGAGAGAGAGAGAGAGAGAGAGAGAGAGAGAGAGAGAGAGAGAGAGGAAGACAGAGAGGGTGAGAGAGAGAAAGAGAAAGAGGGAGAGAGAAAGAGAGAGAGAGAGAGAGAGAGAGAGAGAGAGAGAGAGAGAGAGAGAGAGAGAGAGAGAGAGAGAGAGAGAGAGAGAGAGAGAGAGAGAGAGAGAGAGAGAGAGAGAAACTCCATGTTATGAAATGGCTCAATAAGGGTGGAAAGATCCATACGCTAGAGATAACGGTAACGATAGATTAATGAATAAAATCTCTTTTCAGTGAAATCACTTCTTCAATTAAAATGTTGAAGCATAATATACAAAAAATTAGATTTAATTATAATCATGACAAGGAGCTTTTACAATTTGACACTGCTTTTAGCATCTGAAAATCAAAACAAAAATATTTTGAGAGAGTATGGCGTGCATTTACGTGCATTAAACATGTGTAAATTATGGCTGGCGTGAAAACTTAATATAACATTTCTGAGATCTTCTTAAGGGCTGCTTTATTTTGATTAAATTTTTATATAAATTCTGAGACGCAATTATAATTTTTAGCATCATTAACTTTCAGAGTCAGAAACAAAATTTAATGCAAGGAAAAATGTTGTTTATAGGAAGTGTTGTGTGTAAGTCATTGTTTTATACTGTCATCAAGTGCTTTCTGGTAGGGTTATGGCCTGTTACAGAAGTCAGGTGTTCTCTCTCTCTCTCTCTCTCTCTCTCTCTCTCTCTCTCTCTCTCTCTCTCTCTCTCTCTCTCTCTCTCTCTCTTTCTCTCCCTCTCTCTCTCTTTCTCTCTCTTTTTCTCTCTTCGTCTCTCTCTCCTTCTCTATCTGCCTGTCTACCTTTCTGTCTGTCTGGCTGTCTCTCTCTGTCTCCCTCTCTGTCTCTCTCTGTCTGTCTGTCTGTCTGTGTGTGTCTCTCTCTCTCTCTCTCTCTCTCTCTCTCTCTCTCTCTCTCTCTCTTTCAATCGATCTATATCTGTGTGTGTGTGTATATCCTAATCTCTCCCTCTTGTATATTGTCTATCTATCTCTCTTCCCTATCAAACTATCCATTTATCCACCTATAATACTCCGTCGATCAATAATCCACTCTACCGCCTCACATATCCGTATTCCTAGACTTTCCTTTACCTTTCTCTACCTGCCCCTCTAACACACTCTGCAACCTTCACTTCTAAGAATGGTTGACCGGTTTTGCTGTACGTGTCGATGAAATATGTTTAGGGTCTAAAATAAAATGGCGTCAAATTAAAAAAAAAGTATTTTTTTTTCACAACCTTTGTTCAGTCGCGACAATATCTTGTTCAGCTGCATCAAGAAACATTAAATATAATTATATTGTGAGTACTAAGCGAAGGGGAAAAAATGAATATTGTCTTTAGGTTAACTGAAACAAAAGTGATTTCTGTTTTAATTATTGAATGACTTTCTTTTTCCAAGCTTAATTCAATTGCGAAAGTATAAAAATTATTTAGATGTGTCAAGAAACTTTTAAATATATTTAATGCATAGTAAACGAAGGAGAAAAAAAAATGAATATTGTCTTTAGATTTATTGAAAAAAAAAAGTGATTTCTGTTTTAATTATTGAATGACTTTCTTTTTCCAAGCTTAATTCAATTGCGAAAGTATAAAAATTATTTAGATGTGTCAAGAAACATTTAAATATATTTAATGCATAGTAAACGAAGAGGAAAAAAATGAATATTCTCGAAAGTATCTAATTTAGATGTGCCAAGAAACATTTAAATATATTTTGTACATGGTAAACGAAGAAAAAAAAATGAATATTGTCTTTAGATTTATTGGAAAAAAAATTTGTTTCTATATTTTTTTTAAATCGCCCCGATGGCTGGGGGATTAGAGCGTCCGCCCTGATAGCCACAAAGACTTTCTTCCTGGGTTTGAGTCCCACAACGTTTAGGGCTACACATTTTCGGTTCCGCCCTGCCTGACGGAGGCTTAAGTATGATACGTCAAAAGGCGTGAGATCAGCTTGTTGTGAACGGGTTATATCAAACAACAAACATTTTTTTTATACCAGATGGACTGAAAATTTCATAATGGGCGTGATCGTAAAGAATCTGTGAGTAAGAAAAAATAGTGAATACTAACTTGAGTCATTGACCCGTTTCGAATAAGTTTCATAGGACCATTTATCATGAGATGATTTCTTAACTTCTCTGCACATTTTACAAATATCAATATATATTCCCTTTCAGCTAGAAAAGGAAATGTGTGGCTGAAACCAGTATGCCTTAGTTACCAAGAAAAATGACAGAGTATTTAAGGCGGGAACAAAATATAACCTGTTCAAAGTACCAATAAATATTATTACCTAATTACCAGTATTTTTTTTTAAAAATCCGTTTTTGTAAAAAACAACAGGGATAATCCAAACAGCCACCAGTAATCCAAAACGAATAATTTTCCTCTGAAATCTTTACTGGCCACACAATATTGAATATCTTGTCTTAAAATTTCCTTATAGAAATACAGAAATCGAGGAAACTTTACTGCCCAGTGAAATTCAATGAAAACTGTCATAATTAAGCGGAGGGAAAAAAGAAAGAAAAATAAGAGGAAGTTTCAATTGCAAAAAAATTTTTTGCCTTCCACTTCGCATTTAATAAAAACTCCGCTGTGATAAAAAAATTAACTACTGAAATCTATCTTCACTATGTTCTACGATATTTTTAGCATAAAAAATATTATTTACCATTAAAATTTCACGAACTCAGAACAAAACTTTACGAATAGGCGTCTAAATAAGCTGTAACTTCAAATAGATTTTTATAAGTTTCAAAAGTTGGTATAGGGGTTTGTTCCCATCATTCTATTAGTCTTTGTACGATTTATGTTCTTTTTTTGTCTGTTTAATAATTATAAAAAATGGAACGCCGTAAGACTCATAAAAATCATTTTGACTAAACTCGATTTCTAGAATCTCATTTAGATTCTCCGCACTGGACCAAGGCAAAGATTAAAAAACTGGAAAATCTCGAAATTTTTTTCCATGACTTATCACGCACAGCTTATATAAACACAAATGTGTAGAAATCTGTTGAAAAAGCAATGCTTCACTTCGAAACCATGACACAGCGAAAAGTAATAAATCCGCGAAATATATCAGAACCTGGAGAATTATGAAAACTTTGTTCGAACCAAAACATCTTGCACGGAAAACCGCAAAAGATTCTGACTGTAAAACCTCAACGTATGGCTGGGGGATAAAAACTGCTGCGCTTTGCTCCTCCCAAACAAAGAAGCTCTGCTTCACACCAATCCAGGTTGAACTAGAAGAAAAACTGCAAAGTACCAAAGGATCTAAATTGATACATGATTAACATACTAGATCTAACGAGAAATTTAGTCAATTTTTTTATAACTTTTACCGGAAAATCCCACTTTGATGTAGAGGTTTTCGATCTAAAAAAAAAACAATGAAACAACGCGGATTTACACAGCAGCAGAAAATTACAATATGTGTGCACGTTTTGTGAAATTCACGCCGCTACGCAAGCAAGAATGTGCAGATTTAAGACTGATGGCCTCCCCTTCTCTCCCCTTCCATTCAGATTTGCTCTCCCCCCCCCCCCCCTTGTTACAATCAGCGGGTTTAGCTCTGAGAGGTGAGCAGCTCCTAGTACTCACCATTATACAGGTGAGATAATGCTAGATCCTCCCACGGGCCTGCGGAGAAAGTTAGACTCCAAGTTGCTTCTTACCTCCCTTTTAACTCGAAGATGCTTCTTACCTCCCCTTTAATCTCTCGCGCCGAGTTTATTTTGTCTGTACAGATCTCTTTGTTTTCTGCAAGCTCGTCTGCCTGCCCGAGCGTCTTTTATATCTTCTACGTTTTGCTCAATAGTGTGTCTGTTTGTCTGAACAGAGAATTGCTTTCATTTTGATTTAAAATTTTTTTTTCGATGGTTGAAGCTTTCTCGTGTTGTAATTCATGCGTGGCTTTTTCTATTTTTAAGACGGTTGGGAAGTGAGAATTTAAGGATGGAAAGAAATAGAGCAAGACTCAGAGAAATGGGGTTCGAAGTGTGATAAAGAGAGTAACTGAGAGATAAAGAGACCGAGACAGAGACAGAGGCACCGTATAGGCATAATTATGGTTTGCAGAGTAAATAAACAGAAAATTATATACACATTGAAATTGGAACTGAAAAAAAAAAAACCGAAGAAATTGATAAAAATTAACGCAAATAATAATACATCTTAAACACGAAACGAGCTCTTCAATTTTCCTGCGATGCTTCAGTAAAACAAGTCATGCTGTGAAAATTTTGAAGACGAATCTCAATATATCGAGACAGATATGAAATGCTAAGAACAGAAATGCCGTTATCAATTTTCCTACAAGTTCACGCAGCAAATGGCTTAATTTAGGGCTGCACCTCTTCGTGATATAAGCTCAGATTTATCCTACTCCATCCAACCCCGGTCAACGCCATCACATATAATACATAGATAAACTCTAATCTCTCAGAGTCTATCTACTCGGGTGATGCATAGATCTAGGGTTAAACGCGACCTTAGCTCTACATCTTGCCCGGCTCTACCTGTCTCCATAGCGATAAGGGAGGCAACCCTTCACGCCTGCGAGTTCTGCTGAGGTTATCTGCCCCTTGTTCCGTGTTCAAGAAATTGCTGCCCCTGCTTTTTTTCTTTCTTCTGTTTAAGCTTAGCGATTCCTTTCTTTTCCTCGGCCATTTTCCCCCCTCTCTTATTCGTTGATGTTTTCAAACCGTTCAAGATGTTGCGTTACAGGTTCTGTACTGTTTTGGTGCAGATTGGCGCATGTCGGTGTAATAATGCGCACCATCTTTTGTCTTTCGGTGTGCATGGGATGTTCTGTAATAGTTTCTTGTTTTTTTCTGCAGTTTTTTTCTTCCGTTTATTTTCTTTGACTGTTGTGTTATTAATTTAGCAGAGCATGGAAAAAAAAGAGTAAAAAAATTGTGAAAGATGAACCAGGGTCGTAAAACCTGTCTGATTTATGGCGCATTGTCGTGAAACTGTGTTGTAATCTTATTGAGGAAAAGAATGAGACAAACAAAAAAGATGACTTAGTAGCAAAATGTATTGTTAGAAATTGGATAAACAATAAGCAGTTAAGAGGAAGAAGAAGAAGAAGAAGAAGAAGAAGAAGAAGAAGAAGAAGAAGAAGAAGAAGAAGAAGAAGAAATGATGATGGTGTTACAAATTATCATTGTGGGCAATGACCTTGATGATTATGATTATGATGATGATAGTGATGATGATGAATATGATGATAATGATGGTGATGATGATGATGATGAAGATGATTGCAATCATTTAGATAATGATATTGTTCTTTATAATGTTCATATACATTATCATGATGTTAATAATAATAATAATAATAATAATAATAATAATAATAATAATAATAATAATAATAATAATAATAATAATAATAATAATAATAATAATGATAATGATGATGATGATGTTGATGATAACGATGATTGATCATGTTGATGACGATGGTGATGATGAGGAGGAGGAGGACAAGGTAGATAATGATGTTATTAATGAACATGTCTTAGGGCAATGAAGGGCAGGATGTTGACGATGAAGATAGTCATGTTTATAATTGTAATAATAATAATAATAATAATAATAATAATAATAATAATAATAATAATAATAATAATAATAATAATAATAATAATAATAAGATGATGATGATAGTGAAAATGATGATGATGATGATGATGATGATGATGATCATGATCATTTGATCATGATGATGATGATGATGATGAAAATGATGATGATGATGATGATTATGATGATAACAATGATGATCAAGATGATGATGATGATGATGTTGATGATGGTGATGATGAAAATGAAAATGATGACGATGATGATGACAATGATGACGATGATTAACCAAAAACATGGTTATCAAGTGAGGAAAGGTTGGAAACAAAAAGCTGGCAGAGATTGTGAGAAAAGGATGACAGCAGCAGCAATAGTAGTAGTAGTAGGACGAGGAGTTATCAGCAACTTTGAATTTCCTCAAAGCAGTCCACCCCCATATGCTCTGTGTTTGTATTTATTTAGCCTTTTCATTAGCTGTTAGATGGATCTATTAAAAAAAAAAACACACACACAACAAGAAAGTGCAGAAGAATTTTCCAGTATTGCAGTTCATTCCATTAGTCTCTCTCAAGGTCTCGGCAGGAGCAGTAACTTAACCCTAGCCCGCTAACAAGTTTCGTGTTTCTACTGAGAGTTTCGTGTTTCTACTGAGAGTTTCGTGTTTCTACTGCAAGTTTCTTGTTTCTACTGCAAGTTTCTTGTTTCTACTGAGAGTTTCGTGTTTCTACTGCAAGTTTCTTGTTTCTACTGCAAGTTTCTTGTTTCTACTGTAAGTTTCTTGTTTCTACTGTAAGTTTCTTGTTTCTACTGCAAGTTTCTTGTTTCTACTGCAAGTTTCTTGTTTCTACTGAGAGTTTCTTGTTTCTACTGTAAGTTTCTTGTTTCTACTGCGAGTTTCTTGTTTCTACTGCAAGTTTCTTGTTTCTACTGCAAGTTTCTTGTTTCTACTGTAAGTTTCTTGTTTCTACTGCAAGTTTCTTGTTTCTACTGCAAGTTTCTTGTTTCTACTGCAAGTTTCTTGTTTCTACTGAGAGTTTCTTGTTTCTACTGCAAGTTTCTTGTTTCTACTGCAAGTTTCGTGTTTCTACTGAGAGTTTCGTGTTTCTACTGTAAGTTTCTTGTTTCTACTGCAAGTTTCTTGTTTCTACTGTAAGTTTCTTGTTTCTACTGTAAGTTTCTTGTTTCTACTGTGCGTTTCTTGTTTCTACTGCAAGTTTCTTGTTTCTACTGCAAGTTTTGTGTTTCTACTGTAAGTTTCTTGTTTCTACTGCAAGTTTCTTGTTTCTACTGAGAGTTTCTTGTTTCTACTGTGAGTTTCTTGTTTCTACGACAAGTTTCTTGTTTCTACTGAAAGTTTCGTGTTTCTACTGTAAGTTTCTTGTTTCTACTGAGAGTTTCGTGTTTCTACTGCAAGTTTCTTGTTTCTACTGAGGAGTTTCGTGTTTCTGCAAGTTTCTGTGTAAGTTTCTTGTTTCTACTGTCGAGAGTTTCTTGTTTCATCAAAAGCTTTGTTTCTACTGTAAGTTTCTTGTTTCACTGAAAGTTTCTTGTTGCTACTGAGAGTTTCTTGTTTCTACTGCAAGTTTCTTGTTTCTACTGAGAGTTTCTTGTTTCTACTGTGAGTTTCTTGTTTCTACTGAGAGTTTCTTGTTTCTACTGCAAGTTTCTTGTTTCTACTGAGAGTTTCTTGTTTCTACTGAGAGTTTCTTGTTTCTACTGCAAGTTTCTTGTTTCTACTGAGAGTTTCTTGTTTCTACTGCAAGTTTCTTGTTTCTACTGAGAGTTTCTTGTTTCTACTGCAAGTTTCTTGTTTCTACTGAGAGTTTCTTGTTTCTACTGAGAGTTTCTTGTTTCTACTGCAAGTTTCTTGTTTCTACTGCAAGTTTCTTGTTTCTACTGAGAGTTTCTTGTTTCTACTGTAAGTTTCTTGTTTCTACTGAGAGTTTCGTGTTTCTACTGTAAGTTTCTTGTTTCTACTGCAAGTTTCTTGTTTCTACTGAGAGTTTCTTGTTTCTACTGTAAGTTTCTTGTTTCTACTGCAAGTTTCTTGTTTCTACTGAGAGTTTCTTGTTTCTACTGCAAGTTTCTTGTTTCTACTGCAAGTTTCTTGTTTCTACTGTAAGTTTCTTGTTTCTACTGCAAGTTTCTTGTTTCTACTGCAAGTTTCTTGTTTCTACTGAGAGTTTCGTGTTTCTACTGAGAGTTTCTTGTTTCTACTGCAAGTTTCTTGTTTCTACTGCAAGTTTCTTGTTTCTACTGAGAGTTTATTGTTT
This sequence comes from Elysia crispata, assembly GCA_033675545.1. NCBI lineage: Eukaryota > Metazoa > Mollusca > Gastropoda > Plakobranchidae > Elysia > Elysia crispata. Next base: position 13,722 of record JAWDGP010001514.1, read on the forward strand.
CTACTGAGGAGTTTCTTGTTCCTTTCTACTGAGAGTTTCGTATTTCTATTGAGAATGTTTCTTGTTTCTACTGTATGTTTCTTGTTTCTACTGCAAGTTTCGTGTTTCTACTGAGAGTTTCTTGTTTCTACTGCAAGTTTCGTGTTTCTACTGCAAGTTTCTTTTCTTGTTTCTATTGAGAGTTTCTTGTTTCTACTGCAAGTTTCTTGTTTCTACTGCAAGTTTCGTGTTTCTACTGAGAGTTTCGTGTTTCTACTTTCTTGTTTCTACTGTAAGTTTCTTGTTTCTACTGAAGTTTCTTGTTTCTACAGAATGTCGTGTTCCTACTGCAAGTGTCGTGTTTCTACTAAACATTTCGTGTTTCTACTGAGAGTTTCGTGTTCCTACTGCAAGTTTCGTGTTTCTACTGAGAGTTTCTTGTTTCTACTGAGAGTTTCTTGTTTCTACTGAGAGTTTCTTGTTTCTACTGAGAGTTTCGTGTTTCTACTGAGAGTTTCGTGTTTCTACTGAGAGTTTCGTGTTTCTATTGAGAGTTTCTTGTTTCTACAGCAAGTTTCGTGTTTCTACTGAGAGTTTCGTGTTTCTACTGAGAGTTTCGTGTTTCTACTGAGAGCTTCGTGTTTCTATTGAGAGTTTCTTGTTTCTACTGAGAGTTTCGTGTTTCTACTGCAAGTTTCGTGTTTCTATTGAGAGCTTCGTGTTTCTACTGAGAGTTTCGTGTTTCTACTGAGAGTTTCTTGTTTCTACTGAGAGTTTCGTGTTTCTACTGAGAGTTTCGTGTTTCTACTGAGAGTTTCGTGTTTCTACTGAGAGTTTCTTGTTTCTACTGAGAGTTTCTTGTTTCTACTGAGAGTTTCGTGTTTCTACAGCAAGTTTCGTGTTTCTACTGAGAGATTCGTGTTCCTACTGCCAGTTTCGTGTTTCTACTGAGAGTTTCTTGTTTCTACTGAGAGTTTCGTGTTTCTACTGAGAGTTTCTTGTTTCTACTGAGAGTTTCTTGTTTCTACTGAGAGTTTCGTGTTTCTACAGCAAGTTTCGTGTTTCTACCGAGAGTTTCTTGTTTCTACCGAGAGTTTCGTGTTTCTACAGCAAGTTTCGTGTTTCTATTGAGAGCTTCGTGTTTCTACTGAGAGTTTCGTGTTTCTACTGCAAGTTTCGTGTTTCTACCGAGAGTTTCGTGTTTCTACCTCAACATCAGGCCCCAACACAGAACGTCATCATTCTTACGAAATGTTAAGTTCAAGAACGATAACCCTCAGCCCCCAGCCCCTTCAGGAAACCTGAGCAACCACTTAATAACAACATAAAAGTCATCACCTTATTCTCAACATTTATCCGGTTCCAACTCCAATTTCTACAACTGTCAGAGTCGCTGCTAGAAGGCCACGCAAGTATTGCAACGATGTAAACCGAGGCTTTCTAGAATACAAGCCTAGTCACCAAAATCAACAAATTTTTGCATGGTTTAGTTATAGTGATCTATTTCTTTTAACTTTTGGGCATAGTTAGGGCAGGATTGTACTCAGAACGCATGTATAATTCAGCCTACAAGCCTACACAACAAAAATATCTAACTGTCCTAACTCTGCCAAATAGTTAAATGTTGTAGCTCACTCTTACACTTACAACAAAAGTTTGTTCACTTCGGTGACTTGGCCTGTGTTTTAGGAAGTCTCGATGTCGGCCAACACCCAAAATGCCTCTAGCTCTGGGTATTTTTTTTTTTTTTATCTTGGCCCGACAGTTGAAGGTTTAGTGTCCTAGTCAACAGTTGCTAGTCATTTCAGGGAGAGAAAGGTCTTCTAGTGTACCACAATGCACCTGAGTCACCCAGCTGGAAATGCCAGGTTTTAACTTTCAAAGGGAGGTAACTCTACCCTCTTTGTGACTCTCAGGGGAGAGCAAAGGTGTCTGTTGTGTGGGGGTTGCGATGTAGGATAATATTGTTTATAAGCGCTAGTTATCCGTGTTGCAGTTAAGTGTGACGCTGTGTTGTGCTTTTTTACCCCGGCAAGTATCGAATGTGATACAAAATTATCTGTCTCTCTATAGCTTACTATATTTGTCTTTGTCTGTCTATATTAATCTGTCTTTGTCTCTCTTTATCTATGTTTGTCTATGCCCGTCTATGTCAGACTTTAAATTATGATATTTCCCTCTTACCTTCTCTGTCTGTCTGTCTGTCTGTCGATCGGTCTGTCTGTCTGTCTGTCTGTCTGTCTCTCTCTCTCTCTCTCTCTCTCTCTCTGTCTCTCTCTCTCTCTCTCTCTCTCTCTCTGTCTCTCTCTCTCTCTCTCTCTCTCTCTCTCTCTCTCTCTTTCTCACTTTCTCTCTCATTCTCTCTCAATCTGTGTATCTTCCTTTTCCTCTCTATTCATCGATCTATTTCTTTTTTTCTCTATTTCCCACGTATGTTTTCTGCTCAAGAACTTTCCTCCTTTGTTGATCCCTTCATCTATGTTATCAGATCTATAGAGACTACCACCAATTCATAGACCTACACAGCCATACACGGAGAAACATCAACCAGATTATGACACACGGGCATAAGATCGTCTCTCAAGACGGAAAGGCAAACAAACACACACACACACACACACAAATAAACCTTCAAATCAACTATCTATTATCCATCGTGTAACTCTCAACTTGTAAATCTAACTTTCTGAATAAATCTTGTTTAGTAAGCGCTGAATCAGAAAAATGCTCAACTTTTAGATTAATGAGCTGAAATAAATTGAGGAAAAGTTAGATTACTTACTATTATTCGATACACTAGTGTAATAGCAAGTAATCTAGACTTTTCATGATTTATTTAACTTTCTATCTGTGAGACTCACAAGCACCGATTAGGTGTTTGAGCGTTCTGCTATAATGTGTGGCGCCACAGTAACCAATGTCAGCAGTAACCATCCACCAGTGAATGTCAGACCTGGAGCTGTGCACCTGGAGAACAAGGAATGGTGGGATATTGTTTTCCTTTTGACTTCCCAAACTGTTTTGAACCATGTCATCACGGTCTTTCCGTGCCGAGTTTGAGATAATTTTTGTTTCCAATCCTCTTAGTGTTTTTTACCCCATTCTGTGTTAAACTTCTATGCCTGACGGAGGTTCAAAGTTTGAGATCTACTTGTATATAACTATCTATCTATTTATCTATCTCTGTATATTAATGTATTAATCTATTTATCCTGTTACCTATCTACTTATTTATATACTTTTATTTCTATCTATCTTTCTATTCTCTTTCTGACTCTCTCTCTCTCTCTCTCTCTCTCTCTCTCTCTCTCTCTCTCTCTCTCTTTCCCTCCCTCTTTACTTGTGCGCTGCTCTAATGCAATGTTTTTGCTAGTCAATCATAAAATAAGTCGCTTCTAACTCGAGCTCAAAGCTTTATTCGAAAAGTACATTTCCTACAAGGAAATAAAATTACATTTGACCAGTGGTTGGTTTTTCCAATGTACTGGAAAAAGCATTTTTGTAAGGCTGAATTCAAGTCAGGTATTGCTGAATTCAAGTCATGTATTGATGCATTAAGTCATGTATTGCTGAATAAAGTCATGCATCGCTGCATCAAGTCATGTATTGCTGAATTCAAGTCATCTATTTCTGAATTCAAGTCACGTATAGCTGAATTCAAATCGCGTATTGCTGAATTCAAGTCATGTATTGCTGAAGAAAGTCATGTATTGCTGAATAAAGTCATGTATTGCTATAATAAAGTTGTGTATTGCTGAATCAAGTCATGTTTTGCTAAATTAAGTCAGGTTTAATTGAATCACCGGTTCACTTTTAGTCACAAAAGCCAAGGCTGTGGCCTGCAAGCTTCAGATTTAGACCAAACTGGACGGAGACTTGACAGGCACCTGGCCGGACTAGTTCTGGGCGAAACTAAAGTCACGGTTTACTGATACCTTAGAGCTTGTCGTAATGCGCTGGTTATTTACTCGTGAAAATCTCCAGCTCGGAGAAAGAGCTCTTCCGTGGGAAGTATAGAGATATAAAAGTCTCCTTACTCTCTTTGCCTCTCTCTATCTTTTATTCTATTTGATGATCTATCGTTCTATCCATCTCTTCTCCCTTTCTGTGTCTGCTTTTTTGCCGAGTTCCCCGCTGTACTTTATTTGGTCCATAACTTTTCCTTTTAACGTTCTGTTTTGGCCTTAGGTTCTTTGTTGTTGTTGTTGTTGTTGTTGTTGTTGTTGTTGTTGTTGTTGTTGTTGTTGTTGTTGTTGTTGTTATTGTTGTGTTGTTGCTGTTGTTGTTTATTGGTTTTGTTTGTTTGGTTGTTTCCTTTGCTTTGTTTTGTTTCTTTTGGCAATTTTTTTTATTCTGATTGTCGGTATGTTAATTACCCTATTTCTTTTCAAATTTTTTGCTTTGTTTTGACATTTTTACAAACAGTTCTTATTGTACAGGACTGTGATAGTTATAAAAGTCACATTTTCCTCATGATGAATCATTTCGTCGTAATAGATGAGTAAATAATTTGCGATACCTATACTTCTATTAGAAAATATATTAAATTTCTGATGAATACGATTACTGCGTTTTAGAACGAAACTCTTCGCCCGAACTAAAATGGTCATGCGCATCGAATACAGAATCTTGGATCCGGAAGTCACACTCTCTAAAAAAAAATTCTAAAACAATCCTGTGGCGTGAGAGAGAACTGATTGGGTAGTCATATATTTTCTCTTTTTAAAACATTTTTATAACGACATTTTTCTCTCGGTATGGGCGTGTTGATGAAAAACAAATAAACCAATTTGAGATTTTATGGAAGAGGAGATGCGTTTTAAGTCTAAATATGGGCCAACATTTTATTCTATTACCTTGTATGAAACTTTTTGTTAGAACGAAAAAAAAAAGAACTTTGAAAACCAAAAGACAGTGTGCTATTATCAAATCGATTGTGAATACTTACTTCTGGCCAGGATAACCAATCTGGCAAGGCCACCATGTTTTGTATAAGTGTAAAGGTTAAAAGGCAAACACTGGCGGTACTGGTAGAGTGAGATATTCTTACCATTGTGTGCCTATATTTTTTGCCTCATAAAAACTGACCTCAATAAAAAGAAAAAAAAGAAGAGGATAAAAAGAATAAGAATAAGAATAATGATAATAATAATGAAAATAATAGTAATAATAACAACAACAACAACAACAACAACAACAATGATAATAATAATAATAATAATAATAATAATAATAATAATAATAATAAGAAGAAGAAGAAGAAGAAGAAGAAGAAGAAGAAGAAGAAGAAGAAGAACAACAACAACAACAACAACAACAACAACAATGATAATAATAATAACAACAACAATAACAACAACAACAACAACAACAACAACAACAACAACAACAACAACAACACCAATAATAATCATTATGATACTGTACTGAATCTCTTTGCCCATTTTGCCGTTACAATCAAAACTCCAGAGTAGTTATTTATAGCTCCCCAAACAGTCGCCGTCGGACAATGTTAGGTCGAGTATGAAGGATCAACTTGGCCGGTCTCAAAGCCAGCGCTCTTCCGCGAGGTTAGCGCTATTTCTATTAAATTTTTATAACGAAACAGGCAGAGAAGAAGGGGAGGGGGAGGAAAGGGGGGAGGCGGCGGGGGATCAGTCTGGAAGTATAATGAAATATAGATCAAGTACTGGGACTAAGTAAGATCTAATACTTAGAAGTTAAACTTAGAAATAAGTTTTATCTAACTTCCATGAAATAACAGCAGAGTGGAAAAAGAAAAAAAAAAAAGAAAAAGGATTCTACACATCTCTATCCTTAAATCGCTATATCAATATCTCCTTATATCTTTTACTGTCCTGTGTTCGAAAACAAGGGAGCTTGTAAAGGGAAGTAGAAGTGATTTACCTTTCTTTGTACATCTAGCCAGAGTTAAGAATCAGATTGTTTTGAAGTCAAAGCGATTCACTTTGAATTAGAGCTATCTGGTTACCTGTCAGCTAAAGAATAACATTCCAGAGTTTACAGGGGGTGTTTTGGAGAAATTCCGTGGTGTTTTGTCTTAAACTTGTCTTTTATTGCGTTGTGTTACCGTATAGAATTGAGACTTTTCGGTGCAGGTTGGCGTTAAGTGCGTTAAGTAGCAAACTAGAGCTTTTATCATCTCTGGTTCTCTCTCCCTCCCTCCCTCTCTCTCTCTCTCTCTCTCTCTCTCTCTCTCTCTCTCTCTCTCTCTCTCTCTCTCTCTCTCTCTCTGTCATTTTCTGCCTCTCTTCCTTTATCTTTGTACCACCCTGTATTTCTCTTACTTCATTTCTCGTCCTCCCAACTTTTCCCCTTTTTTTCCTTTGAATAAATCTTACTCCTCCATCCCTTTTTTTTTCTTAAAATAACCTCCATCCTGAAACCGTTCCTTTTCTTCGATTCTATTATAATTTTTATCAAATCTGTTGTAAGGCGATAGTCTAGGAAGGTGAACAGACATATTGACAGCCTGCAAAAAGAGAGAGAGAGAGAGAGAGAGAGAGAGAGAGAGAGAGAGAGAGAGAGAGAGAGAAACAGAGAGAAACAGATAGAGAGACTGAGATAGAGACAGAGAGATAGAAGGACAGAGACAGAGGCAGAGACAGAGAGTGAAAGAGTGAGAGAGAGAGGGTGAAAGAGAAAGTGAAAGAGCGCGCGCGCGAGAGAGAGAGAGAGAGAGAGAGAGAGAGAGAGAGAGAGAGAGGGTGAGAGAGAGAGAGATTGAAAGAGGGAGAGAGATAGAGAGGCAGAGACAGAGCTTGCGTAATCAAGGACTCGCCAACCCGAAAACCAGAGGTCAAGAAAGCAAGTTGTTTACAGTAAGATTGATTTGTAACAGGAGGATAGGGCGGACCAGCTTACTTTAAATACAAAAACTTCAGATTGCGAGATAAGATCGTAACGCCACCTCAGTCTGGCCTAAATGATGTTTTAATCGGACCCGTATCGAAATGTATCCCAGAATCCATGGATATTCGCCTTACTAAAGCGTTATCTCTAGATGTGGGTTAAATGATTCTATTTTTATCGTTCAAAGAATTATTCTTTTCCTTCTCTACACAACGCTACGTATTTTTAGAATCGATATATTAACTTATTAGTAAACTGATTTCTTGATAGATATGGGAAGCCCATCGCAGTCTGGTCTTGGTTTTGGTTTGGTTTGGTTTGCTTTGCTTTTATTAAGAAAATCGTATAAGCTGTTTAAAATCTGTTTGGACATGACAGAGGAAAACAACTAGACATGGCAGTTAGGTTTGCGAAAGAGAGAGAGAGAGAGAGAGAGAGAGAGAGAGAGAGAGAGAGAGAGAGAGAGAGAGAGAGAGAGAGACAGAGACAGAGACAGAGACAGAGACAGAGACAGAGACAGAGACAGAGAAAGAGAGAGAGACAGAGACAGAGACAGACAGACAGACAGACAAACAGGCAGAAAGAGTCAGAGAGAGAGAGAAGGGGGGAGAGAGAAAGAGATAGAGAGAGAAGGAGGGAGAGAGAGAGGAAGGGAGGGAGAAATAGAAGGAGAGAAAGAGAGAGAGAGATACTAAAGCAGCCGATGTATCAAAAGGTGCACTTCCACACGATACAAACATAACGGACACTGATTAAGCTTAACATCGAATGAAAATCCAGTTGAGCAGAGCAGGGCACATCTTTGATTGACTGCGTGATTGTAACACGAAAAAGAAATTGTTTTTATATTGCAGGTCGCACATAACAATATAAGAAATCGGCCATTGATTCGTAATAACTTTAGAAATGTTCGAAGAAACGTGCGATTTTGTTTGCATTCCTATTTAAAACAAGGGATAAAGAGTTTCTTGAGGTCTTAAAATTTCAAACGGTTTTTGTTCAAGATCCCATCTTGAATCTTCAACCCCACAGCAAGAGCTTTTCACAATTATTATCTTCGTCTACAGTAAGAAGACGCCATCACGGGGGCCAAAAGGATCCGCTATTAATAGAAACTTTTTGATTGCGCATGCTTCATGGAACTTTTCCAAGTAACTCGCTGTTAATGAGTGCGGGCGGTGCTCAATTTGTTAGGTGCTGCTCCGCGTGTTTCGGTAATTCCCGCTCTTTACAGTTGCGCACCTCTCGTCTGGGCTGGTTGCTGTTTACGCGTTGTAGCCTTGTGCGCTGTAAACTGGTTGGTTTAGACTTGGCTAGACAGTCTAGTTTTAAGGAGGTTTCAGAAATCATGTCAAGGATTGGGACAGTCGAGGTTCAAAGTCATTACGATAATAATTATTAATGAAGTTAGATCTAGATCCTTTACATACTCAGTTGAAGTTTAAGGGGGGGTGGGGGTTGTTTTTTGTTGTTGTTGTTTTTTATTGGTTTGTTTCTTTTCTTTCTTTTTTTTTTAATGGTTTACTGTATATATATATATATATATATATATATATATATATATATATATATATATATATATATATATAGCGCCTTTAAAATAATGCTGAAAGCGCTTTCTAAGGGTTTTTCGAGTAAACATTACCAACCAGTATACCTTTCTGAACTCATAGAGGAGCATCCATCCGGAGGAAGTTGTCAGTCTAGTATAACTATTATCAATATCTTTCACCGCATTTAGACGAGCATGTATTTAACAGCTGGGGTGATGGGGGTAAGGAAATGTGTGTAAAGAAATTTTTCAAAAGAAAAAAATGATTCAAAATAGTATCAGACCCGCTCAGGATTTGAACCCGGGACCTCCTCATGTGAAAATCGAGTGTCTATCATTTAGACCAAGACTGAAAGTCATCTGCTCTAGTTTCTATTTAAGGATGTTTATGGTTGTTGTGGCAAACATGGCGGAATACTGAGTTCTCCGGCCAGTTAAATTTCCATATTTTTGTCACTAAGAATAAATAGCCAACTTTGTAAAATTGCAAGTTTATTTAAAAATCCTTTGAAAGTTACATCACAATGTAGGTTAAAATTTAGGCAGCTGCGAATCCCCTCTTTAGGCACCAGCAGCAGGAATTCGTAGCCCGCCGTCTATAAAGCGTCTAAAAGGATCTTAAAATAGACATGGAAAGTACAGGATAAACGGGATTTCCCAATTTGAATTGAGAGTGACGATTTTATTTTATCAAAGGAGGACACAACAAGCCTTTTCGAATTTCCGAGTAAAAAAGACAATAACAAAGACAATGCCTTACATTACAAGGAGAGTTTTTCTTATAAGGTTTGTAAAGAAAGAATGGGTTGTTGTAAAGAGTGAATATAACAGATGCTTGTGCCTAGGGGAAGTAATTCAATTTTTAAAGACTATCTGGAGGGAATAGTTTTGGTGGTTTCCCTTGTTTTATTGCGTTCTTTTAACTATACACGGTCGATGTTGATGTAACTTGTCAATGTTTTGGGTGTTGACTAATTAAAAAAAAAAAATAGAGGATGTCGTTAACGGATTAAAATAATTCTGATTTCTTATGTTGTTTTAAAACCTAAGAAAACAACTCGTTTTTGCTCGTTTAAATGAACAGGTGGGGAAGACAACTATAGAGAAGACATGCAACCTTCACAAAAATAAAAATGTCAGACTTCTATCCTCCAGAGCCATACAACTGCTCTGATGAAAAGCAAATTTACAACAATGAACAGGTGGGGAAGACAACTATAGTGAAGACATGAAAACTTGACAAAAATAATATTACAGACTTTTATCCTCCATAGTCATACAGCTGAAATCATGAAAAGCAAATTTACAATAATGAACAGGTGGGGAAGACTATTGCAATAAAGGAAAGCAAATTTACAACAATGAACAGGTGGGGAAGACTATTGCAATAAAGGAAAGTTAGTTTACAACAATTAATAGACAGGGAAGACTATTGCAATAAAGGAAAGCAAATTTACAACAATGAACAGGTGGGGAAGACTATTGCAATAAAGGAAAGCAAATTTATAACAATGAACAGGTGGGGAAGACTATTGCAATAAAGGAAAGAAAATTTATAACAATGAACAGGTGGGGAAGACTATTGCAATAAAGGAAAGCAAATTTATAACAATGAACAGGTGGGGAAGACTATTGCAATAAAGGAAAGCAAATTTATAACAATGAACAGGTGGGGAAGACTATTGCAATAAAGGAAAGCAAATTTATAACAATGAACAGGTGGGGAAGACTATTGCAATAAAGGAAAGCAAATTTATAACAATGAACAGGTGGGGAAGACTATTGCAATAAAGGAAAGCAAATTTATAACAATGAACAGGTGGGGAAGACTATTGCAATAAAGGAAAGTTAGTTTACAACAATTAATAGACAGGGAAGACTATTACAATAAAGGAAAGTTAGTTTACAACAATTAATAGACAGGGAAGACTATTGCAATAAAGGAAAGTTAGTTTACAACAATTAATAGACAGGGAAGACTATTACAATAAAGGAAAGCAGATTTAGAACAATGAACAGCTGGGGAAGACTATTACAATAAAAGAAAGCAAATTCTACAACAATGACAGATATATCCCCTCCCTAGCCCTAGAACTACATCAAAGAAAAGTAAATTTTGCAACAATAACAGAAATAATTTCTTCCAGAGCCACTCGTAGCAGAGTTTTAAATTGTATAGAAACTTGAGACATTGGAATTCTTCTCACGTTGTCATGAAGACATTCTGTAAAAGAGGCAGAGATCTAAAGCAAAAAAAAAAAAAAGTAAAATGAATTTGGGTGCAATCTTTTAATCCTCCCTCTTTCATTTTATCCACAATGTGTTGCTCAACTTCATGTGAAAAGTGTGCTCTCTAATACAAAGTAAATACGTGTAACTGCTCAGACAATATTACGGTGAAGAAAAAAAAATTAGGTCCCGGATTTTTTATAAATATTGGGTGACCCTGAATTGCTAAAGCTTATAATAATTCTAAATCTAGTCACATTAATTATGTATAATTCGTGCAAGACAAATTAAGAGTGACAAGTTGATAAAATGGCTTAATTTGAATATTTCTGAGCCAGGATCGTTGTTGGGAATTAGGGGATCTGGTCGATATCTTAATTATCAAACAGTATAAAGAAGGAATTCCCGCAAAAGAAGCAGAAGTCTTGTTTACGCAACCGCCGCTCTGGAAGAAAAGGTCACGATGACAATTATTCTTAAAATACTGACCAATCAAATCACTACCCTTTCCTTTACAGAACGGCATGTTTATCATGAAAAAGGAATGTCGAGTTAATAATGGAGAAAAGGAAGTAACGCGTTTCAAAGGAAAAAAAAGTAATGAGTTTATGATGCTTAAAGGGAGCAATGAGTTTATCATGGGAAAATGAAGCAACGAGTTTATCATGGGAAAATGAAGCAACGAGTTTATCATGGGAAAATGAAGCAACGAGTTTATCATGGGAAAATGAAGCAACGAGTTTATCATGGGAAAATGAAGCAACGAGTTTATCATGGGAAAATGAAGGTTCGAGTTAATCATGGAAAAACAAAGTAATGAGTTTATCATGGAAAAAGGAAGCAATGAGTTTATCATGGATAAAAGGTAAGCAACGAGTTTATCATGGATAAAGTAAGCAACGAGTTTATCATGGATAAAGTAAGCAACGAGTTTATCATGGATAAAGTAAGCAATGATCATGGATAAAGTAAGTATCGAGTTTATCATGGATAAAGTAAGCAATGAGTTTATCATGGATAAAGTAAGCAATGAGTTTATCATGGATAAAGTAAGCAATGAGTTTATCATGGATAAAGTAAGCAATGAGTTTATCATGGATAAAGTAAGCAATGAGTTTATCATGGATAAAGTAAGCAATGAGTTTATCATGGATAAAGTAAGCAACGAGTTTATCATGGATAAAGTAAGCAATGAGTTTATCATGGATAAAGTAAGCAATGAGTTTATGATGGATAAAGTAAGCAATGAGTTTATGATGGATAAAGTAAGCAATGAGTTTATGATGGAATGAGTAATGATGATGATGATGATGTATCGATGAAATCGATGTAAGATCGGAACGATAAAACAATTACTTCTACTACTACACACAAACAACAAAAAATATAAAATGATGGTGGTGGTAATGATGATGCTGATGATGATAATGATGATGATGACGATGATGATGATCATAATAGTAATAATAATAATAATAATAATAATAATAATAATAATAATAATAATAATAATAATAATAATAATAATAATAATAATAATAATAATAATAATAATAATAATAATTATAACAACAATAATAATAATGGATTTTGCACCAAAGAAAAAATAGTATCGACAATGTTTTCCTTTTTTTTTTATTTCGATACTGTACAAAAGCACCCTTAAAATAGCCAACAAAAACAATAACAAGTAGAAAAACAACAATATTAACAGCCACACCCACATGTAATGTAAGTTACAAGAAAAGTTTTGTACTCACGTAGTAGAGTGATTATTATCCAATCAGCAGTTTGTCTCGTTTAATCTCCAACCAATCAGAGCACGACTCACTTCATAATCCAAGGTACTGTAAACATTTGAAAATTATCCTCTGGCCTTAATGTATTTTAAAGTTAATCTGACGAAAGAAAATTTTCGTGATCTGCCTTCACACTGTATAGGTATATCTAGACAGTTTATTTCTCCTTTATCGCCTTCCTATTTTTTTTTTTCTTTGATTGCTTTTTTTCCAGTGTTAAAAGCTTTTCAAACATTTATCCTGCGTACTTGTATTAAAATCAACGTGCTGTTTATTCATTAGGAGAAATAAATAAAAGAGGATTATGTCTTAATATCTTAGGGAGTTATGCCCAAAGAAGTCACACTCCATAATGTCCTAAGGAGTCATATTTCAAAATATCCAGAGCAGTCATGATTCATAATATCCTAGGCAGGAAAAAAAATTACATTATGTTCAAAGGAATTAGTTCTATGTTCATAATATAAAACAGTCACATTTTATTATGTCTTGTGTAATCATATTATGTCTTGTGTAATCATATTATGTCTTGTGTAATCATATTATGTCTTGTGTAATCATATTATGTCTTGTGTAATCATATTATGTCTTGTGTAATCATATTATGTCTTGTGTAATCATATTATGTCTTGTGTAATCATATTTTGTCTTGTGTAATCATATTTTGTCTTGTGTAATCATATTATGTCTTGTGTAATCATATTTTATTATGTCTTGTGTAATCATATTTTTTTACATCTGAAGGAATTAGTTCTATGTTCATAATATAAAACAGTCACATTTTATTATGTCTTGTGTAATCATATTTTGTTATGTCTTGTGTAATCATATTTTGTTATGTCTTGTGTAATCATATTTTGTTACATCTGAAGGAATTAGTTCTATGTTCATAATATAAAACAGTCACATTTTATTATGTCTTGTGTAATCATATTTTGTTACATCTGAAGGAATTAGTTCTATGTTCATAATATAAAACAGTCACATTTTATTATGTCTTGTGTAATCATATTTTGTTACATCTGAAGGAATTAGTTCTATGTTCATAATATAAAACAGTCACATTTTATTATGTCTTGTGTAATCATATTTTATTATGTCTTGTGTAATCATATTTTATTATGTCTTGTGTAATCATATTTTATTATGTCTTGTGTAATCATATTTTATTATGTCTTGTGTAATCATATTTTATTATGTCTTGTGTAATCATATTTTATTATGTCTTGTGTAATCATATTTTGTTACATCTGAAGGAATTAGTTCTATGTTCATAATATAAAACAGTCACATTTTATTATGTCTTGTGTAATCATATTTTATTATGTCTTGTGTAATCATATTTTATTATGTCTTGTGTAATCATATTTTATTATGTCTTGTGTAATCATATTTTATTATGTCTTGTGTAATCATATTTTATTATGTCTTGTGTAATCATATTTTATTATGTCTTGTGTAATCATATTTTATTATGTCTTGTGTAATCATATTTTGTTATGTCTTGTGTAATCATATTTTATTATGTCTTGTGTAATCATATTTTATTATGTCTTGTGTAATCATATTTTATTATGTCTTGTGTAATCATATTTTATTATGTCTTGTGTAATCATATTTTATTATGTCTTGTGTAATCATATTTTGTTATGTTTTGTGTAATCATATTTTGTTACATCTGAAGGAATTCGGTTTCGCTTCGACGCTTATTCCAAGTTGAGTTCCGATTTTTCTTTCTTTTTTGTCCAATTACTTTGACACTTGGCACACCATTAAAACAACCTAATAAAAGTTGGAGAAAGTAAAAAAAAACTCTTAAAATTAAAAAAACAAAACAAAAACGCACTGCCCTATGTTTCTGGGGCCATTTCTTGTACTGTTTCTTCCTAATGTCAAAGAAAACCATGTGTTTTCTTTTCTGTATTGGGTGTCAAAGATAGATCAATGAGTTTGACGTCAGTATTAACCAACTCTCATGCCAGACAAAAATAATATTGTTTAATGTCCTCGAGGTAAACATTTTTTTTCTTTTTATATTTTTCTTTCCAAGACATTTCGGTCTTATTCAGCTACCTTCCAACTTTTTCTTATTGTTATTTCACTCTCTCTTTTTAATTATCTGTATGTTTGTCTGTCTGCCTGTCTCTCTCTTCCTCTCTAATTATATGTGTGTGTATATATATATATATATATATGTGTGTGTGTGTGTGTGTATATCCTCCAGCTGTCTATCTCTCTGCCTGTCCGTATGTCTGCCTATTTCTCTCTCTTTCTACCGGTCTCTCTTTGTCTCTCTCTCTCTCTCTTCCTCTTTCTCTCTTTTCCTTCTTTTACTCCTTCTGTGATTCTTTCCATTCTTTCCCTTCTTCCTCACGCACACAACTTTTTTTTTAACATTCTTCAGCCATACCATCCCTCTATTTCTCACTGTCCTACCTATATCTCACCCCCCCCCCCCCTCACCACCATGTTTACCATCCCATGCACCATCTATCTACACATGTACTCTCAAACACTCGCCTAAATTGATTATTTTCGGTGTCTGAAGCGTCCTTCCATTGTTCTAGAACCAGCTGCTATTTGCTAGCTCCATTATGCCTCTCTGTCAAGATCCCTTACTAATGATCTTTACTGTAACCATATTGTATGTCCACACAATCAAAGAGTATCAAAATAGAGCTCTGTTGTCGGAAAAAACATCAAGCTCTTAATGCATTGCTCAGCGGGAAGAAAAAAGATCCAGATTGGTTCGCAAAAACCGCATGTTTTGTTTCTCGAGATCTTAAAGTGCACATCCGTAATGACGCCAGAGAATTATGTGAATAGTATAAAGGACATTTTTTATCCGGACATAAAAAGAAAAGATTAGTCTGAATTTCTTAAACCAATCAAGGCTTTGAACAACTTTTTGTGACCCTAAATATTGTAACGCTGCTGTGTGTGTTTTTTTTAATAGGTTTAATTGTGATGTTTATTAAGATTTCAGGAAGCAAAATTAAAAATTAAGGCACATCTTTTTCCTATGTACTACTATCACAGTTATTTTTACAACGGTAACACACTGGTGATGAAGCTAACAGCAGCTGTATGTATCCATGTATCCATACAAAAAAAACCCCACAAATTCCAGTCGAGGTAAAATATACAGTCCTGTTCTGTCAAGCACGGACTCAGTCTAGATCTTCGGACTTTTCCAGTCTCTCACAACAATTGTACAATCTGAAGCAATTGGAAGAAATAGCGTGACGTCACAGCTGGTTCTAAACAATCTGAGACAAACGAAAGCCAGACTTCTTCACCTCTGATCCTCCTTGAGGGGGAGACACACCCTGAGATGGGCTTCTCGCACAACAAAAATTCACCAAAAAATTGTTTTTCAATATTTTTGCACACTTTTTTTTTTGGCAAAAAGAAGCTTAAATACATAATTGCGTGTTATTGCACAGAGGCAGCTTATCAAAACAAGTCTCATAAGTAGATCTAATCCTCATCTGTACAATATTGATAGAGTGAGTGAATATCATTGATTAGAGGGCTTCTCGCTCAACATTTTGAATTGCTGTTTAATGCTCTAAGCCTCCGAGATTTTTTATAACGGGGGAGGGGGGATGCAAGTAAGCATTTTCCATGATTTCCAAGGTAAATGAGAAGAGTTGTTGTGTTGTTGTGCTCACACCACAATGGTGACCATACCGTATAACCTTGACCTAATTTCTTAAATCTTATCAATACACTCGTGATGACCTTGCAGTCCAGGGGAGGAAACTTTAAGGATTTTTTGAGCCAATGACTCTGCTTTGTTAACTAAAAGTGAATATTTATCCCCCCCCCCCCCCCCTCTTTCCCTATTACATAGAGCTAGTTAAGGTATTTCTAGACTTTTTGAAGAACTTTCCCTTAGAATCAAGAAGATTAGTATTATTTCACTAGTGGTTATTGTTATGGGACAAACTATCAATATAGTATATCATTGATACTATAATTACCTTATATTGGTATTTTCAAATACTTGTGTTGTCTTCACATTCAGCACTTTTGTTTTTTTCGTTACTCATGGTTTTTCAATATCATGGAGGATCTTTTCCTCCTAAAAAGCATTATTCTTTTTCACATATTTTTGGGGTTCGATAACAAAAATTTCACACAGAATTTAAAATCTAAATTTTTTAATTTGAACTCTGTTGCCATTATTTGTTTTTTTTTTCACCTACACAACTTTGTTCTCACTTTTAACCCACTTTGTTCTCAGTTTTAACCCACTTTGTTCTCAGTTTTAACCCACTTTGTTCTCACTTTTAACCCACTTTGTTCTCACTTTTAACCCACTTTGTTCTCACTTTTAACCCACTTTGTTCTCACTTTTAACCCACTTTGTTCTCACTTTTAACCCACTTTGTTCTCACTTTTAACCCACTTTGTTCTCACTTTTAACCCACTTTGTTCTCACTTTTAACCCGCTTTGTTTGAAATTACAAGTGGATGCATTATTAAAGCACCTTCAAAATCATAAATCTGTTTGCTTCATTGTTGGTCTAACTGCATGTTTATACGTTCTGAAAGCTCATCTTTCCACGAATATAAAACAAAACAGTAAGATGTTACAAGACGTTCTGTCTGAAATTGTGTCTGTTGCTCTATCTTTCGACTTCTGCGTGTTTGTCTTCTTCGGGATTTTCATTGCCTGTATGTTTTACTTGCCTGAGTAGAAAGTGAGAAGAAGTGAAGAAGTGAGAGAATTAAGAAAAAGAGGGTGTGGAGGGAGGGGTGTAAAAGAAGTTTTGCCAGAATCTAGGCAGACTCTGACAAACACACAGAGACAGATAGAGGAACAGCTAGACTGATAATAGACTGGACAAATGATAGACAGAAAAGATATGGACAGACAAACAAGAAGACTGGAGTGGGAACGGAGATAAATACGCGCTCCCGATGATAATCTCTAAAATACCTGACATCGGAACATTTACTGTTCTATAGAACATTTCATTCCTCCATAATTTCTATTGAAAGAGCTTCTTAGAAAGATCTTCATTATAAAATAAATTTATGATAATAATAAAATTAAAAATAGAATGCTGAGCTCTCCAAGTTTGCAGTTGAAAAAGCCCAAAGACAAAAGCCAAAAAAAAAAGCGAAAAAAAACTTCACAAATCATTTTTTTTTAATTGAAAGCGTCAGCTGAAACATCAAAGATAGTAACCTTAACCTAAACATTCTTAAAATAAGTCCTAAAAGTTTTTTTTTTTTGTTTTGTTTTTTGTTTATTTTATAAATTATAATTTTTCGTCAAAAGACAGTAAAATAATTCAAGAAGTTCTGAGAAGAGCAGAAAACAACATATTCTCTTCAAAAATACAATTTTCTGGGAACACCTGCTGGGAATATGGAACACAGAAACATATGTTATGAGGAAATATGAATGTCGGGGAAAAAAGCAAAACAGATAAAAATAAAGAACTGGATATATCAAGAAACCCAAATAAACAGACTGATGCCAAGATTTCCATGTGCAACAAAGACGCCTCGAAGCAGGGTGGACGAAAAACTGGTTCGGACTGGATATGATTATTGATATTAATAAACCATATTTGGTTTAGACATCACTATAAATATCTACAGAAAGATTTCTATTTATTTTATTTTTTTAGTTTGAAATATACCACCTCCATAAAAGGTGGTGCCCAGTATCCTACAGGCTACTCATCAAACGCCCCATGTCAGACAAGGAGAGATGGAAGACTAAAGTCATGTTCAAATCTCTTGAAGATAGCTTAGTTCAATTCCGCGAAACGAAGTACATGAGAATCTGAAATTCCCGGAAATTTCGGCCATTACCGATGACGCTCTAAACCAAGAAAAGGCGGGGATAAGTGTTGAGTTAATGGATTGATTGGCGGATGATCTCCGGCAGTAAGATCTGAATATAGGTCGGCCGACCGCTCAGTCCCTTCCTGTATAAACAAAAACAATGAACTTAACTTTGAATTATTAAAGAAAATTATTTTTCTTTGCTTCTTTCTCAAGGAAACTTTGTATTCAGAATAAGTACTTTGAAAAAGTGTATCAGGAAAGTTATCTTTTCGTACCTGTGTGATATTTTACGGAAGAATTATCGGACTTTAGGTCGAAGTAAAAATTGAAAAAAGAAGACATGATATCTGGGTTTATCAAAATGCAAATGTAGACAGTTGTGGGTAAAGACTGAAAAAGAGCTGTGCTGACATCGTCAACATCCCGGTACTGTTATAGAGCGAAAGCAAAAGGGGGCCAACCTGCATGTTTTCTTAAAGATTTTTTTTGATTATACCACCGTTATGGTTAAATTTCTGTAAGGTCAGCACAAAGATCTTCATTGACTCTATTTACTCACAAATTATAGATATCTAATTCTTGTTTGTTTCTTTATTTGTGTTATTGCTTTTCTTTTTTGTTGGGTTGTTGTTTTTTTTCGTATTGATTTTTTTTTCATTTACGTTTTTTATCTTTTTTTTTTTTTTTTAAATAAAATCAGTGTCTACGTCATTCGCCTCAGATGTTCTAAAACAGCTCGGTGTTGAACAAGGCTATAAAAAACCACACATCAATCTCCATCATGACAGTCTTATCAAGGAGGAAGCTATGTAAAGTTAGACGGAATCTTGTAGACCAGAAGTTGAGAGATTCCGCGCCCGACCGTGTGAAGACGACCGTAAAGAGAACATTTTATCGTCTGCTGAGATAAAGGGAGATAACGCGTTAGTTCAAAGTTGACATGAAAATGCTGCTGGGAAAATTTGGTTTTTCTAACTAGTCTCGTAGATAGGTCTCGCGTGTTCTCGTTTTAATCTCGATATTTTCAGGGGATTCCCAATCCGGGTTTGGATAGGCCAGTCGTCATTTCCGATGGGTGGGGTACCTTGTTATCACAAGATGAAGAGTAGTTGAAAAGTTCATGAGATCGAATAACCGGAAAGCAGTTTACTGATTATTATTATCTATGTTGGGTTTTTTTTTTCTCCCCAGTCTATTACGAGGTCCTTCTTAACCCTTATATTAATATTATGAGTTTGCTCAAAAAGTGCCTTGTGGGCTTTCACAAAAGCCCTTTAATCTGAAAACACGTGAAAAAAATGTATTGTTTTAGAGGGATCTACGATAATATGTGATTTTTTTTCCATATACTCACTTTTTTATAGTGGACGGACTATATCGAAGATGTAAATCATATTCTTTTGTATAATAACACAACATTGTGTAAGCTTATCATTATAGACATTTGGACTTGCGTTAAGAACCCAGTAAGAACAACAACAAAAATGAGATAATATGCGGAAAGATTCGAGAAAGACAGGGCAAATGTAAGGGGCCGCAAAAAAAAAGAAGTATCAAAAACAGGGAAAGAACAAAAAATGGCTCAAGAGGAAGCCAGACTTTGTTCAGGTGTTTGAGCTGGAAGTTTCTTGGATGGCTCCTTGTCAGGGGTTTGTTGCAAGGACCTACCCAAAATGTCATGTCTGTTGTTGTGATTTGGACGTGTTTTCCTACCTTTGCGCCTTCTGCTGGGGGCAGCAAACATTTTCCCAGTGGTGTTTAGCTGGGTTGCATCAACCTAGACACTCTGTTTGGTGCACAGTGGTGCTACATGGAATGCGATTCCACAAACAGTTAAGTTATGTCCCTTTGTTGGAAGTCGTGAGGTTTGTTCAACAATCAAAAACATTTTAGAGATCTAAGCAGAACTGGATAATTTTGTTGTAATTTTTTTCTTATGTACTCATTTTATGGTTTCCCTTATTATTTTAAATTTCACACCAATGTGCTTTCTTGCAGACGCTATCGCTTGATAAGCTACCAACGACTTAAAGCAGAGCTCATGACTTCCAACTAGGTAGCATAACTCTTTGTGAAATTGCATACCCTATAGTTGAAGCTGAAATTATTGTTACGGACAAAATTCAAACACTTGCGCGCTGAACATCGTAGAAAGTTAGGGGTTGCTATAGCTTCGCTCGAGTTAATGTGGCTAAAGAGGGTTGGAGTCTCATCTTGTAATAACTACCCTCTTTGACAAGTGTCAAAAAAGAACAAAAACAAGACTTGGTATAACTGCTGCAAGCACTGGCCTGGAGTCTCTTCTAGCAATACCTGCCCTGTTTGACAAGTGTCAGAAAAAGAACAAAAACAAGACTTGATATAACTGCTACATAAACTGGGCTGGAGTCTCATCTAGTAATACCTGCCCTGTTTGACAAGTGTCAAAAAAAGAACAAAAACAAGACTTGATATAACTGCTACATAAACTGGGCTGGAGTCTCATCTAGTAATACCTGCCCTGTTTGACAAGTGTCAAAAAAAAAGAACAAAAAACAAGACTTGATATAACTGCTACATAAACTGGGCTGGAGTTTTATCTAGTAATACCTGCCCTGTTTGACAAGTGTCAAAAAAAGAACAAAAAACAAGACTTGATATAACATAAACTGGGCTGGAGTCTCATCTAGTAATACCTGCCCTGTTTGACAAGTGTCAGAAAAAGAACAAAAACAAGACTTGATATAACTGCTACATAAACTGGGCTGGAGTCTCATCTAGTAATACCTGCCCTGTTTGACAAGTGTCAAAAAAAGAACAAAAACAAGACTTGATATAACTGCTACATAAACTGGGCTGGAGTCTCATCTAGCAATACCTGCCCTGTTTGACAAGTGTCAGAAAAAGAACAAAAACAAGACTTGATATAACTGCTACATAAACTGGGCTGGAGTCTCATCTAGCAATACCTGCCCTGTTTGACAAGTGTCAGAAAAAGAACAAAAACAAGACTTGATATAACTGCTACATAAACTGGGCTGGAGTCTCATCTAGCAATACCTGCCCTGTTTGACAAGTGTCAAAAAAAAGAACAAAAAACAAGACTTGATATAACTGCTACATAAACTGGGCTGGAGTCTCATCTAGTAATACCTGCCCTGTTTGACAAGTGTCAGAAAAAGAACAAAAACAAGACTTGATATAACTGCTACATAAACTGGGCTGGAGTCTCATCTAGTAATACCTGCCCTGTTTGACAAGTGTCAGAAAAAGAACAAAAACAAGACTTGATATAACTGCTACATAAACTGGGCTGGAGTCTCATCTAGTAATACCTGCCCTGTTTGACAAGTGTCAAAAAAAGAACAAAAAACAAGACTTGATATAACTGCTACATAAACTGGGCTGGAGTCTCATCTAGTAATACCTGCCCTGTTTGACGGGCTACAACAAGACTTGACTTCACTACAACATAAATTATTTGTGTTTAGCAGATCACCGCGCAGGAAAAATTAAGGCTAGTTTTACAGGTTTAAAAGATTTGCTTTTTTTGTGTGTCCAAAATCTCTCAGAGTCTAATATGAGGACAATATGTCAGGAGACAAATAATATATCAGTACCGGTAAATTGATGAATCTAAGAGCATCATATTTTGCAGCGAGGTCATGATCAAGTCATTTCAGAGTCATAATTAAATTATTTGCTCTCAATGAAGATCTGCCTTGCCGAGGAATGTTTAAATTTCTTAGAGAATACATGAGGCTTACTTCCAATAGAGGTAATCCTCCAATTATAAATCTTTCGTATTTGAAACTATTCAATACAGATAATGTCTATAGGAGCGGTGTAAGTCGGGGGTATGAGTTTTTTTATGAGAATGTTTGTCATCTTTTACAGACCTGAATGTATGAGGATGAAATATAAATGCATGATGCATAGATGTTCATGCATATTTTTTTTTAACTTTTTTTTTCAGTTCACACATAATAAACTTGCCTTAATAGTTCATCTCTGAACTCAACTTTTTAAGAAGAGCGCTATATATATATATATATATGATGTATATTTTATAATTATCGTCATCATCATCATCATCATTTTTATTATTATTATTATTATTATTATTATTATTATTATTATTATTATTATTATTATTATTATTACTACTACTACTACTACTACTACTGTTATTACTATCATCATCATTATTGTTATTATTATTAGTATATTTATTATTATCATAATTATTATCATTATTAGTATTAGTATTATTATCAGTATTATTATATGATTATAATTATTAGTAGCAGTAGTAGTATTTATCATTATTATTGTTATTATTATTATTATTATTATTATTATTATTATTATTATTATTATTATTATTATTATTATTATTATTATTATTATTATTATTATTATTATTATTATTATTATTATTATTATTATTATTATTATTATTATTATTATTATTATTGTTATTATTATTATTATTATTAATACCATTACAAATCCTTTATTTGGCCCGCACTACAGAGTCTTTATTCAACATCCTTAGCGTGAATCGAAGTGGAAAGTCTAAAACGTTGCAAGTTTTACCATCAGCGAGTTTACATCAATGCCACAAAAACAATGGCGAAGCAACTGGAGAAAGAGGTCTTAAGTATGCGTGTCATCTGATTGGACGAAATGTTATTGGAAAACACACCAGCACTCAACGGATGCTGTATTATTGTCGCGAAATTCACATTACGCAAATTGGCTGTTGAAAGTAAAGAGAAAGAAAAGCAATTACTGGTTTTCGTTTCTCGCTTTCTCTCTTTTTTTTTTCTTTTTAAATCAAAATCAGTGTAAAATATTATTACCAGTCTATAATAAGGGTTTTTGTTTGTTCTGCATTGTTTTATTTATTTATTTATATTTTTTTTAGTAGTAGTAGTAGTAGTAGTAGTAGTAGTAGTAGTAGTAGTAGTAGTAGTAGTAGTAGTAGTAGTAGTAGTAGTAGTAGTAGTAGTAGTAGTAGTAGTAGTAGTTGTAGTAGTCGTAGTAGTAACTGCGGAAGATGCATTTCCATTTGACCTTCTTGCATTAGGGTTTGAGAGAATTAAGCAAGAACCAGTCTTTGAAATCAAATTATTATTTGTTTCCATATTATCCCCAGTTTGATCTCAACTTTAAAGAAAAAAATATCTCTTTGTAGTCACAACCAGCCATGTAAACAACTTACATTAGTCTATCTTTAAATTTATCTGTTAGACAAAAAATTATTAATACTATTTGATATATGACTTGGAAATTATTTAGGTCACGTTTTCTATACACTTATATTCTCGAAAACAAACCGACAGATTCATAATTTTTAAAAAAAAAGTTATTTAAAGAAAGTAAACACAATACAAACAAAACTTTCCTATTTATTTATTTATTTATTTTTTAAACTTGTTGAATTTTTAAAAATAACGAATTTTTAATCAATAAAACCAAGATAATAGTAACAGAACTATTCACTTCTCACTTCAGAATTCAACTAAAGCAAATCAATACTGCTCAAGCCTGCCGCCAAGATTTTCTAAATTTCCACACGCACAAACATAAAGTTAAATCAAAATGCATAAAATATTAAATTAATATCTACCTGTAAATTGAACAAAATATTTTACGGACTAGACTCATCTCAATTTAATCCAACCGGAATTCAACGCCAGCACACGTCCTGGGATCAAAGACTGTAGCCGCACTTATCACCTGAGAAATGGACATGACTGTTACTGTATCTTTCTACTCGTGACTCAAGAAGACTCTCCCTCCATCTTCCATTCCTCTCTCTCTCTCCCTCTATTTTCCCTCCTCTCTCTTTCTCTCTCTGCCTCTCTGTCTCTGTCTGTGTGTGTCTCTCTCTGTCTCTCTTTCTTTCTTTCTCTCTCTCTCCATTTTCCCTCCTCTCTCTTTCTCTCTCTGCCTCTCTGTCTCTGTCTGTGTGTGTGTCTCTCTCTCTCTCTCTCTGTCTCTCTCTCTCTCTCTCTCTCTGTTTCCTTCTCTCTCCCTCTCTCGCGCTATGTCTCTCTCTTTCTCTCGCTCTCTATTGCTGTTTCTCTGCTCTCTCCGTCTGTCTCTCTCTTTCTCTAGCTCTCTATTTCGGTCATTGTCTCTCTCTCTGTCTCTCTATCTATCCGTCGCTCTTTCTCTGCATCTCTATAGCTCTCTCTGTCTCTGTCCCTCTTACGCTCTTTATTTCTCCCTCTGTTTCTCTTTCGCTCTCTCTCGCTCTCTATTTCTCTGTCTGCCTGTTTGTCTCTCTCTCTCCCACTCTCTCTCGCTCTCTATTTCTCTGTTTGCCTGTTTGTTTCTCTCTCTCCCACTCTCTCTCTCTCTCTCTCTCTCTCTCTCTCTCTCTCTCTCTCTCTCTCTCTCCCCCCCCCCCCCCAGCCCATTCCAACCCTTGGTCTGTTCCTACCACCTATGCGAGGCAGTGGTGTCGAGAAAGACTACAAAACATTGAGATCTTTAGCGGGGATTCCCAGAGGCTTAACATAGACTCTACCCCTATACCATCTCCACACCCATAGAGTCTAGGTCTAGATCTAAGCATAAATCTGACAAGAGATGTTGTGGCATGGGTCAAAACTGCAGGTACACGGCGGCTCTTGGGTTTACACACATGCACACATATGCGACATACACACTCATACACAGAAGCTAACCGTGTGTGGCTGACAGGAAAACAAATGCGTATGCTCTACATGCAGATCATGAAAATAATGTTTTGGCCGTAATACATGTGATTGTTGTAATGATCCACGTGATAAAATTTCAATGAAAACGAAGGCAAATTGTGAGGGGGAGAACAAAATTAAATCCATGACGATGATGGCATTTAATTTTATTTCTGCTAGACTTATAGACGATGTTGATGATTAATTTAACATGGAAGAAAAGTAAGTAGTAGTAGTAGTAGTAGTAGTAGTAGTAGTAGTAGTAGTAGTAGTAGTAGTAGTAGTAGTAGTAGTAGTAGTAGTAGTAGTAGTAGTAGTAGTAGTAGTAGTAGTAGTAGTAGTAGTAGTAGTAGTAGAATTGAAAGAAAAGGCTTAAGAAACCAACCAATGAAATCATTGTTTGACGTCCAGAGAAGAGTCCACGACAAGCAATTATCGGCTAAAACAATCACTGGTCACTCCCAGCTTGGGGGAGGTGTAAGTTTTATCAATGTTATCACTCTATCACTGACACACTATATAGTCAAGACTATATAGATTTCAGCAATGGAAACCCATTACTTCATGAATTCATGCAAATAAGGAATTCCTGAGCTCAAGACACAGTTAATAAGGTGAGTCGACAGTATTACTAGTCTGGTCTCAGACCTAGAAATCTTTAGGTCTAGTTCAGATCAAGACAAGATTGGCAAGGTGAGGCACCAGTTTTATCACCTATAGTCTCAAACCTCTAACTCACGAGGAAACGGCCTTCAAGACCGCAGAGCTGGGGAGTTTCGTGAACCAGAGGCTTATCGATGTCCAAGTTTGACCCCCATTATTTGGTCATTTTAGTATCGGACATTGGCCAGATACATTTGGAACCTCGCCTATTCCTGGGCAATTAATGTCGAGTGGAGACAGGCCATAAGATAGGCGATTCCGGCTGTAGATAGTGAGAGAGTCATAGATGGACTAGCGCGTCATTGATAGTGAGAGGGTCATAGATGGACCAGCGCGCGTCATAGATGGGCTAGCGCGCGTCATATATAGTGAGAGGGTCATAGATGGACCAGCGCGCGTCATAGATGGACCAACGCGCGTCATATATAGTTAGAGGGTCATAGATGGCCCAACACGCGTCATAGATAGTGAGAGGGTCATAGATGGGCCAGCGCGCGTCATAGATGGGCCAGCGAGCGTCATAGATGGGCCAGCGCGCGTCATAGATGGACCAACGCGCGTCATATATAGTAAGAGGGTCATAGATGGACCAGCGCGTGTCATAGATGGACCAACGCGCGTCATATATAGTTAGAGGGTCATAGATGGCCCAACACGCGTCATATATAGTTAGAGGGTCATAGATGGGCCTGCGCGCGTCATATATAGTTAGAGGGTCATAGATGGGCCAGCGCGCGTCATAGATGGACCAACGCGCGTCATATATAGTGAGAGGGTCATAGATGGACCAACGCGCGTCATATATAGTGAGAGGGACATAGATGGGCCAGCGCGCGTCATAGATGGACCAACGCGCGTCATATATAGTTAGAGGGTCATAGATGGACCAGCGCGCGTCATAGATGGACCAACGCGCGTCATATATAGTGAGAGGGTCATAGATGGACCAGCGCGCGTCATAGATGCAGTTTCTTCCGATAATTCTTCGAATCTTATGAACTGCAAAGAAATCAAACGAAGCAGTGCTACAAGAAGCCGACACAACAAGATCACTCATTAATAGAAAACCTAAACGCCAGGACAACCATTTTGTGGCCATATGATGAGAAGAGAAAAACTAGAAGATCTTGTGACAACTGGAATGATCGGAATAAAACGCAGTAGGGGAAAACAGCGTGAAAAGATGTTGGACGGACTAACAAAGTGGCTCAAAGATAGATAAAGAGACAGGGGTGCGCTGAAAGCGACAAGGGATAGAGATGCGTGGAAAATCATGATCACCTACGCTAGAGAAAAGGGCACTTGATTGATTGGTCGATTGAATGTTTGGTTCCTTGATTGATAAGTAGTAGTAGTAGTAGTAGTAGTAGTAGTAGTAGTAGTAGTAGTAGTAGTAGTAGTAGTAGTAGTAGTAGTAGTAGTAGTAGTAGTGGTAGTAGTGGTAGTAGTAGTAGTAGTAGTAGTAGTAGTAGTAGTAGTAGTAGTAGTAGTAGTAGTAGTAGTAGTAGTAGTAGTAGTAGTAGTAGTAGTAGTAGTAGTAGTAGTATTATTATTATTATTATTATTATTATTATTATTATTATTATTATTATTATTATTATTATTATTATTATTATTATTATTATTATTATTATTATTATTATTATTATTATTATTATTATTAATAGTATGTCTACCTTACCGTAATTTCAAAAATGGCACTGATCTCTACCAAATCTTTTTTGTTAAATCTAGTTTTGTGATATAACATTTTGGCCTGAATATTTTCATTTACCTTTCTTAACTTCTTCTTGTTATTGTTCTAAAACAGTGAGCTATTATTTTTACATCGTTGAACTAAACCTCAGATTTTTTCGAACTATTCATCAATTAGAACGTTTCAAAAACTAATTTTAGATTTAAAAAAATAAACGGTGGTGAGAATTAGGCTTTGAGCGAACATTACCATATTTGTTTGATTTGTATGAGACTCGAACTCTTGGTTCATAAAATATTACGTCGGCGCCCTCCGGCATGTCACTCAGAAAGAAGATGGATGTCCAAGCAACTTAGGTCGAGGTTTAAGGGAAAGAAATAAAAATCTCCATCATTTTTTTTCTTTATCTTTCATCATTTAACAACAAGTCCAAAAAAAAATCCTTCGAGAATTACTCCATGAATTTATTTTCTTTAATCAGCGCTTAAAAGAAAAATCTGTATAATCTTTTTCATAGTTTCCTTGCAGATGTGTTCTAATTTAAAACTAAAGACTAGTGTATTATGAGACGTGAATTTTTTATTCGCATGTGTTATTCAATTCAGAAAAAAAAATATATATATATTTTTGTTTGTTTTTTTCCCCTCGTTTGTTTTGTTGTTGTTTTTGTTTTTTTTTTTTTGTTTTTTTTTTTTTTTCTTGCTGTTCCCCCCCCCCCCCCCAGATATTCTATTTTACAGTCTGCAAATACAAATGTCTGAATTTTAAACAAAGTTAAAATTAAAAAAAAAAGAGTCATGACTACCGAAAACTGCTATACGAGGAATTAGGTGTACAAACAACGCCAGGTGAACCGTATTTCTCTTTATCTCCCCAAGTCAGCGAGGCTAAATCTTCTACCTCATGCCTCTGTGTGTAAGACCAACGTCAATAAAATTAATGTCTAAAGCATCTCGTGTTTACTACCAGGAGCATGAGTCTTATCAGACAAGGCAGACAGTGAAAGAAGCTCTATATTCCAACCTCGTCGATTGTGTCACATAACTGAAGAAGACAATGGAATGGTGAAGATATCGGTGTAGCATAACAAATTTGTTTATTGCCAAAATATTATTATTATTGCCCCTCTTCCTCCTCCTCCTCCTCTCTCTCTCTCTCTCTCTCTCTCTCTCTCTCTCTCTCTCTCTTTCTCTCTCACTCTGTCTGTCCCTCTGTCTGTCTGTCTGTCTGTCTCTCTCTCTCTCTCTCTCTCTCTCTCTCTCTCTCTCTCTCTCTCTCTCTCTTTCTCTCTCTATCTATCTATCTATGCATGTCTCTCTCATTCAATATGTCTTTCTAACTCTTTCTCACACACACACACACTCTCTCTTTTATCTCTACACCACTCTTTTTACATATTTTATAGCAAAAAAGAATCCTCCATTTCACGGCTACTTACATAAACATTTTTTTCCGTACGATAAATTAAAGAATTCTGAAGATTGAGGAATTAGCATTATCGTTTGAGACATAAGCTTTGGTTCTTTGTTTTCTTTTTCCCCTTCATTTCGCGAATAGATTTTTTGGAATAAAATTGGTACAACTTGTGTTACTCTTTCGTTTTTTGTACATGATGTACTTGATTTTTGTACGTAGCAAAGTCACTTGATGACCTTTATTTTTTCTATGATATTAACTAAGGTGATCTTTAATAAATATTTTCCCAATGTTATTATTGCATCCGCATTAAATACTTCCTATGGTTTACTATTTCTCTATCAATCTATTTATCAAACTATCTCTCTTTCATGTACTCTTATTTAAACTTGCTATTCTTCCTCCACGTCCTATCAACCTAGCTATCTACACAAGGAAAACGTGGCCAAAATCCTCCCCCCTCCTCCACCTCCTCCAATAATTCTTGTCTGGCCTAATGGAGTGTTGTAGACAAGCAAAGTTTTACTGCTTTGACGGCGAAACTTAGATAAGCCGATCTCTCAGCGGGAATTCCCGGGCGCTAATGAACGCACCAATCTGCACGGCTGCGAATGTCCGGCCAAGCGTTCACTTTGTCTGCCATCACTACTGAACGCTGCCCCCGTATCTAAATTAAACATTTCTCACCCCACTGAACAGCAGAAGTCGATTATTATCAGTTCCGAGAAACTTGAAGCCAAGGGGCATAAATTCACCAGTTAGACATGGATAACGGTTTTTTGTTTACAGCTTTACTCTCCTCAATTTGTAGAAGTTTGAGGTGGGGGAAAAGTTTCCATATAGAAAAAAATCGTTACTCACAGAATTTTTGTTTGAAAAATTGCATCGTTTATAATAAGACATAAAAATTTAATAAAATAATTGTGAGCAAATTTCAAGTACAATTGGTTTGTAGGTTGTTTTTTTTTCCCCCGTTTTACCAAAATGGCTAAATTACATGCATGCTTAAAGTAATTCTATCTCGTGCCTTCTTGACTAAAAAAAACCCTACTCGTCTTGTTTAGTTTCACATCTTAGAGATTGTATTTGAATGTATGGAACTTCATTTGACTTTAGCTCCTGTGAGCAATGGTATTAACGCCAATGTATTTGAACGGTGTAGACTTCTAGACTGTTAGTTTGCCAGCGAGGCTATCTCTCATTCAAGTGGTAGCGAAGATTTCGAATACTTTTTTTCTGAAAGAGCAACATAAACAATTCTTGTTTTATCTAGTCACGTTAAAAAGTTGTCTTACGATTACAAATATCGGTCATAAAATGGCAACGGTGCAAGAGTATTTTACAGAGATAGTCCATTATACTTTTTGTCTTACCACTTGTTTTGTTTTGTTAGTCGTTTCACATACCTAGTCTACAACACAGTGATTTCAGACTCTAAATTGTTTTAGTGCAAATCAAACCTATGTTATCGTGTTGCAAGGCCGAAGTAAAAAGATTTTCTCTCAAACTGTTATATTCCTCAAGAAAAGTAACTCCAAGTAATAATTCAATGACTTGAATTGATTGCCCCTATTGCGTCCAAGGCTGCGACCACTTCTGATTAGCAAGAGTTGGAAAAAAAACCTCCCAAATCTGTATTCATAATTAAGTTTCAAAGCGACATTTGCGTGTTTAGTATCGCCATCAGATTCTTCTCGGTATTACTTGCGGGTTGCCATAAATGAATGGGAACAATACTGGAATTATCTCCCTGAACAGACCAAAAGGATGCTTTAACTTTAACGAGCAGCCAGTGGTTGAAAAAAAAAAAAATTGATTTGTTCAAAAATTTCATTTGAAAATTTAGTCTTCTATATTTTTAAACAATATATCTCACAACATAACGAAAATTGCAAATCAACACACAACAAAATGTTTACCTACATAAGATTTTATTGTCCATTCAAGGGAGGAGAAACAGATTTTGTTTAAAAGACAAGTCTGTAGAAGATTTGCGATTGTTGACGATACACGTACATGTAAGATCAAACTGGCTTTTTCCAGACTAAAAGATCAGAATAGCTGACATACCTCTCTCTACTTCTCTCCCTCCTCCTGATCCCCTTCAAAAAAAAATTTTAATTAAAAAAAATAATTCAAATATTGACCTAACGAAAGAAAATGTTAAAGCCACATAGCCTCAAGGTTCATTCCAAAAAATAAGAGTTCTCAAGTCCTAATAGCAGTTAGTGTCACTTTGGTTTGCATTCAGTAACTTAGCAAAAAATGGAGAAAAAAAATTTTTTTTTTTTAATTTCCCGCATAAATAGTTTGTAAAATGACAAATGATTCTTTATTATCACTTATGTAGCAGTGCACATTGGCACAGTATAAAACAACGGCTTTAAATATATAAAATATATATATTTTCCCTATACATATTCAGCTGATATAAATAGAAGAGACAATAAACACGGATTGCAGGATACAGTGGCTGATGAGAGCTGCTGTAAAACTGAAGATCCACCTCATGAACATTGTGTGTCAATTTCGGCTGTTCTACTATCAACAGCAAAATGGGAAAGTGAACAAAGGGCTATTTACTACAATGGGTAAAACATTAATTTTAGACTTATAATTATCAAAAAGTGCCAGAATTTCTCAAAATTTAATTAAAAAAGAATAAAGAGATTTCAGTTTCAATTATGATATAATTCAAGCTTGAAACATATTTTGTTTTCATTGCAGTTGGCCATAGGCAAAGAGAGTATGAACAAAATTAAAAAAAAAAAAAAAAAACATTGATAGTTATAGAAATAGAACGCATCATGAAAGAGTTGACAAACGCACAGTTCTTTCCATCCTTTTACGTATGATATAGCTTCAACGTGGCTTGCTCCAACATGTAATAATAATGTGCAATGAAAGAAAGGGTTCCTTTAGAAAAGCTATTCCATCATCTCAAATTGAACAATGCTTATTCTTGCTACACGACGCTCTTTCCAGTAAAACAGCGATGAAACTTTTTTGTTTTTTTTTGTTTGAGAACCGCGTTGAGTGTTTCTTTTTAATCTTCCTTTAACTGTTTTAGCTCCTTGAAGAGATATATATCAATACCACATGGGGAAACTTTGACCACTGATCTGGTTCTTCTGCCACAGAAGCTTTTACCCAAATTGTAGAACTATCTTTGTGAGAAGGGGATCTCACTATGACATGTGGACCTTCACAAAGAGGCACTAAAGTATCTGGACCAAGCCGCTTCACTATTACTATAGTATTATATGTAGTTTGTGGAATAAAACCACGGGGAAAATAATAACAGTGAACTAAGATGAACATTTTTATGCTCAGAATACAAGCATCTTAATTTTTGGAATGAACCTGGCTTGCTTGATTCCCCCAAATACCAAATATTCCCTTCGCTTTACTATAACACCCAAACTTTTCATATTTTTACATCTTATTGAGGCAGTACAGTATTCATTGGGGAAGTCTAGCCCAGGATCAAACCTGTCAGGAAAACTCATGTATCAAATATACATGTATCATATATGTCTATGAAGACAACCTCCGATGAACACATAAAGATGGCAGCTAGCTCTGTCTGTAACAGAGTGTGACTGGCTTTCTATTTCTTTTGCTGCCGCACTTTAGAAGAAGCAGAGTTTAGCAATTGTTGGCTGTCAGAATGAAGATTAAAAGAAATAAAATGAAATGGCTCGAGTTATAAGCCACAATTTGAAAAATTTTAAGGTAAAAAAAATCTTAATAAAGTTGTAGCTTGCACACAGAAAGCAAAACATTAGAGTTAAAATTATTTTAAAAACTTTTGTGAACAAAGTAACAGAAAACAGTGATAAAATTCAGAAAGCTACAGAAACTGTTTCACATAACATTCTGTATTGAATGCTGGCTTTTAATTAGGAAAAATAACAAGCGCAATTTTTAAAATGATGCATATCAAACTTAAACCTATCAGAGCAGAAGTTTTTAAGATTCTAAAACAAATTAAACTGGAGATCGAGAATAAATCGATTTTTTCCTCCTAATAATTGGTGTCTAAAAGAGAGATATCTACAAAACTTTTCAAGGATATAAAAAGGTAATCTAATTTTTTAAAAGCTTTGAAATTAAATCTTCACTATTGCTACTAATGAGAGGAAAAAATCTGACATCCCATTCCATTTTCAATTATTAAGGGATAAATATTGTATTTCATGTTTAAATAAAAACGAAAATAAAAATGAATAAAGATACACTTGACCACCATCAACTCAAAAGAATTTTCCTCATAAATTACAAAAAAACGATACTGTTATAGGCTTAGATTTTTTTTTATATGTTTCGAGGCTATGTAGACGAGACATAAGTTATGGCAAGAGATTTACGCTGTAGATACAGAGTATAAGGGTGTGAATACTGAGTGATAGGAAAGAAAAAAAAAATTACAATCTCTAGAGAAAACCGAGCACAGAAAGAGCCAGATTAATCAAAAAACTTAAAAGTACTGTTCCATATTATAAGAATATTATGTTGTTGATAATTTATTTAAACCAAGCACAAAAAAAAACGTTAATAGAACATAAGAGCAAAGGCTTTTCTATATGTTCATTGATACATTAATATGGAATTGAAAACACGTCACCTGCAGGGTAAAGCAACATACCTGGTTGCTCATTATTTAAGTTAAAACCACCTTAGGTCTTTTAAGGCGTCTGCTAAAGCACCTATGAATCCATATAAAATTTGTGTTTTTCTCTCCTAACTTTCTATAAATTATTATCCCCAATTTGTTTGGGGTGGCTCCAGCAGAGAAAAACATTTTGTCAACTACTTATGATAGAGGATATTTCACACTTCCTCTTCAGCTTGCAAGGACTCAACATCATAATATGCCTCCATAGATCTTGGAAGTTTGTATTTGATAAAGACATAGGTTGCTAACATTTCACAGGTCTCTGAGTTCTAGAGTTTCACCTAAACGGACTACACTGTCTGTGTTGAGCTGGGGCAGATCAGCTCGGAGTGTAAGGGAGGATTCTAGGCTTTCAATTCAGACAATAATACACATGATATTATAATACGTTTATACTTATAAAATACACAAATACAGATATAGAGACTAGGGAGTTGGAACATCAAGACGAAATAGAAGTTTCCTTAAATATTTTGTAGTTTATGTACAAAGCCCATAATTAAAAAAAAAAAAAAGCATTTATTTGTTATCTAGGATGTAAAAGGAAAGGTATTTATTGCAAATGTGTTTCAGTCATCAAGTTTTAAATAACACCATTTTTCAGAGGATGCAAAATGATTCTCCTCTTTAATTAATGGAATGAAAAACTTTTAGATGACTTATTCGGCAATAATAATAATAATAATAATAATAATAATAATAATAATAATAATAAATATGTCTAACAAGTACCAGCCTTCAAAAGTCTCATAACATGATTTCTATTCTGAAAACAAAACAAAAACAGCAGACATCCATCTATTTTCTTCTTGTTACAAATGAAAACAAAAGAGGATATACCTTTTCTTCACAGAATTTTGAAAGAAACACATAAAAATGCAATGTGCTCAATACTAATATGATACATTACAATGTGAAACTATCCACAAAAAATGACTCATTTTTACTGGGTTTAAAATATAATTGTGCTCCTGGACCAAGAAAAAAATCAATTATCGTTTATCAAATTCAATTTTCAACCAAGACAGTATTACTAGAAATCAAATAAATTACACTTCATCTGTTGTTTCATGAGAATTGAAAATTTGATAATTCAGCAGTGTCTAAAAACTCATTGAACGATGAAAGCAGGCATTAGTAGCAACACTTCTGTTTCAGATTTGTGGAAACCTAGGTCAGGGAAACACATTGTAAAGCCCAGCTTTGCAATTAATTAGCATTTGATCAAAGCAATACACCAAAAAAGCATTTTTTTTTCTCTTCTTCTCTCTCTCTCTCTCTCTCTCTCTCTTTTTTTCCTTAAGTTTCTTACACCTCAAATTACGAAACATTAAACAATCAACAAATCTGGCCTAATAAGACCAAAAAATAGCATATTATTAAAAAAAAAAGTTACAAAAGAAATTCTTAGAAGAAAAGAAAGGGGGTGCAATTGCTAGCTACACGAATAGCAATGATATTAACATGACAATAAAAACAAAATGTTCCAGAAACAAATCACACGGGGAGAAGGGTGGCCACTACGGGGACTTGAGCACATCGGGGTTTGTCACAACTCTGGAGATGTCACAACACAAACGTGATGACGGGTGAGGCACAATGGCAAGTAATGGGGTGGAGGGTAACAAGAGCAGGGCATTAAGTCTAATTATTTCAAAGAAAGAGAGAGACAGAGAGAGAGAGAGAGAGAGAGAGAGAGAGAGAGAGAGAGAGAGAGAGAGAGAGACAGACAGAGAGAGAGAGAGAGACAGAGAGAGAGAGAGAGACAGACAGAGAGACAGAGAGAGAGAGAGACAGAGAGAGATAGAGAGAGGGAGAGAGAGAAAAGGCTAGCCCTGTAGACAAACCAAGCAAACAGCCCAGTAAGTAGTGTTCTGTTCAGCTTGCATCAGAGAAAGTTAAAAAATGTTAAAAAAAGTGTTAAGTTTCCAAAAGGATGCTCAGGATGATCTTTTGTAACCTAAGGTAAACAAACATAGAATACGAATACACAGAAAGAGCTTCGATCTTGATCACTTCAAAGTTTATATCTCTGCCCATTTTAAATCACAAGCAACATTAACCAAGAAAACTCCGAAGGGGTAACATGGACAAAGTATAAAAATGTGGGCTACATGACAATTTATTGTACATCAGTGGAAAAAATACCAAGAGAGAAAAAAATTAAATAAATAACAAAATGTCTGAGCACAGATTTCAAATGACAATGAAATTCATATCCTGGAATATAAGAAATAACCGGCGAGAATCAGGGAATTGTTTTACAATATAAAAACGCACTACGAGGTACGAGTAAATAAAATAATGAGGACAACGCGCTTGCCATGAAGCGTTACTGAAAGAGAGATAATGACAACATATACACGTAGCTACAGATACGGCTTACAGTAACGATATAGAAACCATAAATATATGGGGGGGGGGGAGGAGTGCAGTATAGCATTGATAATGTTTTATAAATAAAGGAATACATTTAGGATTTAAAGCTTCTGTAATAAACAATTGATTCATGATAATATCAGTTACACATGCATCTGTAATAAACACGTTGATGAGTATTCTGTTCCAAACTGAAATATTTACGTTTGTTTCATAGTCATAATTATGTAATAATGTTTTGGGTTTTTATTTTTTTTTCAGTTCATGTCCAATACGGTGTGATTAGTGGCACAAGATGAGGGGTTGTATTGGGTACACTAGAGCCAAAAAGAAAGAATAGAATAATGTGTACAGGCTCCCAGAGGGGTTACTTTCAGATAGAAAAATGAAAGGCATGGAGACCTTATGAAGGCAATTTCATGAATGTATTAAAAAAAAATGTTCCCCAAATGAATGCCATAACAGTTTTCTCTCCCTTGGTCCACCATTATCTTTATGGCATCTCTGACTTTAGAGCAAAGAACAAAAACAAACATATCTCCTTAAAATTACTTGTTTTCTCCATTTCACTCACCATGACTACCCTTGTTAGTGCAAGTTGAACATGGCATAGTTCTTGAACGATTTTCCTGTGAAATTTGTTCATGATTTCTTTGGGGATTTATTTCTTTTCTTACTTCTGAGAGCTTTTCTTCTTGATTCCGGTCACCACTATTGTAAAATTTCATCTCAGCTTGGTTTTTTTTTCATTTGCTAAGGTAAATATGCAATTACTATTTTCTTCTTCGTTTTCTGTAATGACTGGTTTCTGTGGGTGGACATAGCTGGAATCGCAAAGCAAAATCCCTAGAAAAAAAATAAATAATGGAGAGAGTATATTCACATCCATATAATATTTCCACCTTTTACAAAAGTTTCAAGTAGATACAGATTCACAATATAAAAATCAAATGACAACAAGTATACAATTCCATAAGCCTGTTGAACTTAATCTACACCAAAAGCACATCTGCAATAGAAAGAATCCACTGAAGATACATGTAAATTAAAAATTTTTTATGGCAAGCAGAAAATTCATATGGAATTTACACAGGTGGTCTGAGATAAAATTTACAGAAATAACATTTTTCTTTTGACCTCCAGATCTTAAAGCTTTGAAGAGTCTTAGTTGCAAATTAGCAAGTATCTAAACAGCCATTCAGAGTAGTATTTTGATCCAGCAGAGACCAATTGCTTTACAGTTGATGGTTTTTTTAATAGTTTTCAATACACTTTTAAATTGCAAATTAAAATGAAATCTCAAAAAGGTGCCAAAGATACTTATGCATGGAAAAGTGCTTTGAATGCACTTTTAAGCATGAAAAATTTGCTGATAGCTTATATTTTTCTAATGGGATACTTAAATTTTAACAATATCATTTTATTTGAAATGCTATGAGTCAAGACAGATTTTTTTGTTCCAAACAGAGAACAAAGAAGATTTCTTCTGCTACACAATAGGAGAACCCAAGAAATTTATCTTATGGGTAGAATCTCATGAAATGAAAAAAAACTATACAATTAGATTCCCTCATCCTCAAATTCAGTTTATGAAATTCAGAGTTTTTGCAATGCCATTGCATGTTCTATGTCTAATTCGTTCATATTCGTACACAATTCCTTTATTTCATAATCATAACTGGATTCCTTGATCAATTCCCCCCTTACGAAATTTTCTATGGCTAAACCAAATGTTGATTTGGATTTCTTCGCCAGGTTCTACGAATTAAGGCCAGTGGACATGCAAATATAAAGCGAATACAATAATTGGTGAGAGCTATTTTTACAAGACGGAATGCTTGTAAAAATAACAGAAAAAAATAACAAAATACAGGTGTACGCAAAGTCAACAACGCAAAGAAAATAAGAAGCTGAGTATATTATGATGTCATAAAATGAATGATCGTTCAGTGGGTCACACAAAAATAGAAGTAAATGAATGACAAAGAAATCAAAACAAAAAAACCAAGAGTGACATGCTCAGACCTGACAAGATTATTTCATGACAAATAAAATTCACTTAGGGCCTTTTCAAGCCAATCAAGCCAAATGGATGGCTTTTGATACACACACGTACACACACACACAAACACACACTTGCCTTGAAAGTCATAATACTTCCAACAAATTGAATATAAAGGTGATTTATAACCATAACTTAAAGTTGGTACACAGAGAGCTTACCCTATGCTCTCTTAGTAAACTTCAGACGCCATTTATCATATCAAAAACTGGTGTGCCAAAAAAAAAAAAACCCAGTTGATGAAAATGAGAAAAAAAAATTAACCACTTGAGCGCATCCAGCACCAAATAAGGGGGAAAAATATGCAAGCACCAAACGCATTGGTTATATATTGCACTGCTTAGCAAATGACAAAAAGTCAAATATATTTTTCAAAAAAAGTATTGACAAAAAAGAAAATGAAATAAACTTATTTATTTTTGCACCCCATGAGTTACAACATGTAAATTGTGTCAAAATTTTAACTCTAACTAAATCTGACAGGCACAGAAATAGAGTTAAAGTAAACGAAAGTCTATGAATCTTAGTATTCTCTTAAGAACACTCCACTTAAAAATCTTTCATCGAAAAAAATTCATAAATTATAAAGCTTTCACAACAAAACTTTTAACAACCATCTGTTGGTTGGCTAAAATGCAATACAACCAGAACTTGTAATCATTGTTTTCTGCACTTCTTAGAGTTATTCCAGGACAATAAACCATGGATTTTATCAAATAATACTCACAACTTCAAATGAAAAGACTAGTTACTAAAATTGAACATTTTTCAGAGGTTCTTAAGACTGTGCCACGCTTGGATTTATAGAATCATTTTGTTCTAAAGCATTGCCATTTGGCCCAATTGTAAGAAACACGGAGCCAGACAAACCATTGCACTACACTTGGAGCTTTCCACACTCTTGGCACAGCTTTTGCATCCACTATTTATAACCAACACTCCTGGAATTATTAAAATATGCAACACTGGTTTACAAAAAAAAATTCTGAGACAAATATAAGCTAATAGTAACCATCACCGGATTGGATACACCCAAACATGTAATCAGCTGTAGCACCTTCAATCCAGGTAAATTATGAAGCTTTTTATTGCGTTTGTTGATTCAAGAGAAAACAAAAAAAAAGAGGCTAGGGTTTTCATAGTTTTTTAAAAGTCATTAAAAAAGAAAAAAAAGTTTCTTTTTCGTGTATAAAATAAATATTATTGATTTTTGTGATGATGTTTGTTGCACTCCACAATTTGGTTGAGTAAAAAGAAAAATATTGTTACAGTGTGAATCCAGTATAACTGAGAATATAATGCCCAAACAAATATTGTGACAATCTGTTCACGATATTAACTTGGTGATGCCCATCTCTACCTTTGTACATAATTTTTTGAATGAAAGGCTAAATTCTTACAGACAAATGAATTTATGAAGCCCATGGAGTAATCTAAGCCCAAATTAATTTTTTCTTTTCATCTTATAGTGCCATCAGAAGAGTGAATATAATCTACTTTCAATGTTGGAAGCATATTAATAGTAGACTGATAGACCACCGAAGAAACTCAGCTGTGTTTCTGACATGAGTAATGTTTTTTCGTACTTTTTTTCTTATTCTAATTTCCCCACCATATTACCAGCCCAAGACATATGTTGTAATGATCAAGAGAAGCCACGAATGAAACCCACTCGACTGACATCCAGAAATGTCTATGACTAACAATGGAGCCTCTCTTTTCTTATGACATAAATCAAAAGTGGGCATGTACTATCAAGAGAGTGAGTCTCAATTCCATCAACGCTAGGGGAATAAGTGGGGTGTACACTGCGACATACAAGTTTTTAATTTAACCTTTTTTTTGTAACAGACTCTCAATGCAATGAGGGAATGCTGGATATACTGATTAATATTCCCAGAGTCTGATGGATAAAAAAAAAGACTGATCTTCCTGATATACCAGAATAAAAGCAATATAATATCTTTGATCATTTCACACCGGCCATGTTTGACGACATGATCTCAAGCTCTTAGGATTTAATCACGCACGCATTCCTGTTTTAACGGAGCGAAAGAGATGCCTCAAACTGCTCTGCCATAACAGGATCAATGTTTTCACCTCTACACGCAAGAAATATGTCTGTTTAAAGCTTCTAATGAGGGAAAGATAAATAATAATGTCCGATGAGCAACATGAGAAGATCTCAAACAAATTCATCCTTAGAATCAAATGAGTTCTTTTAAAGCAAACCTAAAGGAAAAGGATACTATAAGAGCATGTGCAAATCACAAAACTTTTTCCACCTGTGTCTTTGGATTGGTATCATACACAAAATGGAATGAAACAAAAATTGGCCAGTGCTGTACAGCGTTACACAACAATAACTATGTTTACATTTAACGGTTAGAAATGCTGGTAATATCATTCTCTGGATTCCCTTCTAAAGTTCAAATCTCTAAATAAGCTCTGAATAAAATAAGATAGATACCCTTCAAGCAGGACTACAAGAAAAACAAGATTAAATGAATTCATCTTGTTTCTCTGAAGCAGGTATACTGGTGAATACAAAGCAAAAACAAAAGTATATTAATTTTCCTATGGTCAGGCCACGGAGTACCATAACTGCTGATAATAGGATAAAAAGCCTAAGCTACTAGTAGAAAAGTTACTTCACCAATACACACATTTTCCTATACAGAATTCCTTCATACCCACGGAGACTATCATGTACAATATTTATAAATATAATACAAATATGTGTATAATATAGCTATAAGACATCACAGTGCCTAAACAACTGACTAGAATCAGGTTGATCTTGGACCTTACTCAAATCCAGGATGGGTCTTGGCTCTTCTTATTGTGTGTAACAATTAAGGCAGACACCAAGGGCAATGTGAAAAACGTTGCACTAGCATAATAAAGATTACATTTAAATGTATAGACATTCCCATTGCAAAAGTTATTGAATCCTTAAAAAAAAAAAAGTTTTGTCATAATTAACGATGATATTAATTACATTTTAACAAATGTGTCAATTTCAAATTAATTCTTTTAGAATTTACATTTTTTAGCATAAGTCCTGTCTGCAGTTGAATCACATTGATAAAAAGAATACACACATAGCTTCTTCTTTCCAAATTGCCCTACCATAAGCACCGCCACGAACATTGCTAATTATTAAAGGCTTAGCACCAAACTTCTTTTCAGCTGTAATTTACACATTTCCCGAAACACAAATAGTAAGATGTTTGCAAAACTCTGCGGACAATGCTAAGGCAAATAATACAAAATAATGTAAATCTAGTGAACAACTTTTGCTATATTTTCCCCATTTGACTAGTCCAGCTGC
Source organism: Elysia crispata (assembly GCA_033675545.1). Lineage (NCBI taxonomy): Eukaryota > Metazoa > Mollusca > Gastropoda > Plakobranchidae > Elysia > Elysia crispata. The sequence goes on from JAWDGP010001514.1 coordinate 54,885, forward strand.
ATATAAGTCGAGTTAAAATCTTCTTAATTGCATCGATGCAACTCTAGTAAAAATACATTGCATTGAGGAAAAAGAAAAAAAAATTCTTACAAATGAGATACTTGGCGCATCACCTCTTGGAGAAGAGATAAAAGTGGCTGTATCACTAAATAAACACAATGCATAAAGAGAAGCCAATTCAAAGCCTGATCTCTATTACATACAAATTGAAACACACAGAGCTGGAATTTTAACTTCAGGCTTTAGGGGGGAAAATCACCACCAGGAAGAATTGCACAATTCCCATAAAGCAGACGACATTTTCTTATCTTACAAATCCAACTGTATATTTCACTCATACAAAGATACTTGATTCTCAGATTAGATCCCTTCATTCAAAACTCCTGTATAAGGGTATTTCTAAAGCCAGGAATCATTGTAAACAACTGCAAATGTATTTCTAAAGCCAGAAATCATTTAAACAACTGCAAATGTATTTCTAAAGCCAGAAATAATTTAAACAACTGCAAATGTTTCACATTTATTTCTTTCTGTTCATTTTCCAGGAACTGAAGCTAAATTGCAGAGTGAACAATTGTTAACCCCAGATCTTAATGAAAAAGGATTGAACAAATTCTATCTTTCAATTTCAAAAACAAAAATTCTTAAGCAAGATTCTTATTTTACAATCCCTTGTCTGTGTCGATGAGTTGACCTGATGACAACCCATCCGGTAATGAGCACGCCTGACACTGACATGACGTCTAACCCGACTTCTCTGCACCAGGTAGAGGTTTGGTGAGACTGGCACTTCTATAGAGCTGACCATCACCTTGACCCAGAGGTCCACTGGTGCTCCTGTACAGGGCTCCTCCACCATTGGTGTCCCCGCCGGGCACTCCGAGCAAACCGCTTGCACTGCGGTACAGGGCGCCATTGTCGCCGATGCTGCTCCCGCCGAGTCCAGATTCACTGTCACTTGCACCCACTGCGCGCAAGTCGAAGCGTTGTCCACTGCTGGTCATCCAGCGTCCACCACTGGCACCTGCCTGACTGCTGACAGTGCTAAGAGTTGGGGAGCTCCTGTAATCTATATTAAACTGGAAGACGAGAAAAATATATTTAGAGTGAATATTGGAACTTTCAGAGGATGACGAAGGTATATATCTAACTCAGTGACTCTTTATTTTTTTATTAACAAATACAAGAGTAATTGAGTATAGAAAATCACTTTGAAAATCAGGTTTATAATCCATTCTTTGACACACTCAACACCACTTCAAAATATTCTTCTTGAAAAAGCAACAAAGGATTGTCTTTACATTTTTTTTTGTCTGTTGCTAGAGAAGGGTAAACTGTGTCAAAATCTTTACTAAGTCTATTTACCTTATGGATTTTAGGAAAACAACAGTCTGTTTAGAGAAGAAAAGCTCATAGCTTCAACTTGGAAAGACAAAAAAGCAACAGAAAGTTACCTGATGATCTGCATAATTCAGAAAAGAATGTTACTTTTACAGATTTTGATGAGATTGTAGAAAATATTATCTTTTTGGGCACATTCCATCTTAATTACTTCATATAAGAGTTTTGACAATATGAACACCAGCATTGGATTTCTTGACATTATTACCATAACTTTCTAAGGAAAAGGTGTACTTCTGCTAATGAACTAAGCGACAGTTGAAAAATAATTGCACTATAGACACGGACATTTAGTGAAACATTGCAGTGGCTGACATAGAGTTTATTTGGCAATATCAAAAGTCACTGCTCCCCAAAAGGTAAAAGAGCGTAAGCCTTCACCAGGTTGCCTTTCCCTGATCTTCTCTAACCTATCAACACACTAACCTTTGTAGCACACACAAAGCAGGTGGTAACGACCTTCGCCACGATGTTCATCAAGTTTTTGGTTTCTTGTATTGCACTGTCAACCTGCACAGAAAAACCAGATAGATTCATTGCTGTTTTAATTCTTTTTTCACAAGCTCAGTCCACCACAAAGCAAGTATTTACAGCCCTTTTAGCTCAGCAAATGGACTAGCTATACTAAATTAAAAAGTACTGGATTCTTCATGAATCAAACAATAAATTCAAAAGGTGAAACATCTTTGAAAAAGTCAACAAGATATCTTAAAAAAAACAACAAAAAAAACATAATATATTTATATAATTCATCCACTTTACTTTCATAAAGAAAATGATCCTTAGTCAACTAAAACCTGCGAGAGTTTTATTATTAAATCAATCAATCAATCAATCAGGTGCTGTGCTCTTTGGCGTAGATGATCATGACCTTCGATGCATTTCTATCCTTGTCGCTTTCAGTGCTTCTCTCTTCCTACTTTGAGCCACTTTGTTATTCCATCCATCATCTTTTCATACTGCTTTCCTCTTATATACCCTCGAAACAAATTGTATTATGACATCCATTTATCATCATCATCATCATTATTATCCAACACAACCTGTGGTATTTGGCACGGCAAAGAAATACAGTGAACTTGGTTTAAACATCTTAGTTTGATCAGAATATTAGGTTAAAAATTACATAAATAAAACATTTAAGAACAAGCAAGTGAACATAAAAACGCTTATCCACCTTGTTAAAAGTGGCTGTCTTGCCAAAAGTCGGGGCTTTCAGTGTGTGCAGCAACTGATGACAGCACACAGGGATGCGTTCCAGATACATGAGCAGTTCTTCCTTCTGAGCACACTGCGGGACCTGGGGAGCAGCAAACCAGGGGATGGAAGAGCACACACTAATGTAACTTTCTATGAAGGGAATGAAAGTCAATAACATTTTGAACAATCTCACTGTGAAGCAGCTCAGAAGATGGAGCAAGCACTTGGATTTTTTAGGAACATCATGATGTTTCTACACGCTCCTATGGTTTGGTTAAAAATTGAAAGTGAGAGTTAAATTCTAAATGAAATTCAATTGTTTTCTTTGAAGCACCAAAGGATCCTAAATACAATCAACCAGGTTAGCTTTATCATCAATATAGACAATTATATTTCAACGATTATAAATAGAACCTTATACATGGGAGAAAAAAAGACATTCATATAGTTGTTTTAGGAAAACAAAATCATATGGTAACAATTCTGTGAAGCAAAGAATCCATTGGGGTAAAAAAAAATATATCTTCATGAATACATAGGAATAGTAAACAGATGCTTTATACAATACACTGATGACAGCGTAGGACAAAGAATAACCTAGTCCTCCACTCAAAATGCATGTGTAGTGTGAGCTAAAAATAAGATCTTTTACTCCTAATATATGTGTGTATGTATGTATATATGAATAATAATTTTTTTTAAAAAAGAGCCTCAAAATTCCTTAAGGAAACAACTCCATATTTGAGAATATGATTTGATACAGTATTGTTTGCGAGAGCTGCGACATATTTTTTTTAAAGCACTTAGATTATTCAAGAAAACCAACATATTTTAGGAGAACAAGAAAGAAAGCTTTCAAAACTCTGAAAAGCATGAGAGAATTTTGCTGAGTCATCAAATCAGTCTTCCATTTCAGTAAAGATTTTACATCAAGAGACTTAATATACATAAATAAATCAATAGACAAATTTCTTTTCTTTTCCCGTTGCTTCTAGTCATAAATCTGAAGCAAGGCTGACATCTTAATGGTAAAACAAAATACCCACCCGTTGAGCAAAGTGCTGAATAGTGTTGTACAGCTTAGATCCCTCTTGAGCAAAGAAGTGGGCCTGCACAAACAGGTGCTGCGTGGTGCGCAGGGGACCCTCGCCGCGGGTGAACAGGTACATGCTGAAGGCCATGCTGCTCATGTTCTTAGCTCGCTTCACGACAGCGTTGTCCGGCTCCTCCCACTTGTCCGCCTCAGCGTCTGTCTCGGTAGTGATCAGCTTCATCTCAAGGCCCAGCTTGGCTATCTTGGCTTGTTCCTAAATTGACATAAAAAAAAAAGACACATAACTTTATACCCCATTAAAAAAAAAATTCGAAAAACACAGTTAAAAGTTAAATATGGGAAAAAAAGAAAAAAAAATTGTACAATTTTTAGTTATACCAAAATATTCCTACTTGGTTATATCATAGAAGTTTATCAAACCGAGTTATCTATACTGCTCCTTATAGTTCCTTGTAAAGTCTGTATTTCTGATTCCCATCTTGAGCTCTCAATCTAAGGATGTTAAGGTCAATCATGCACTTTTTAGTGTAAGTCAATCAGAAAGCAAGCGAGAGAGACTTGTGTTATGACGAGACAGGCTGAACTCTGAAAATTTTACCTTCCCAAAAATACAGGTTGAAGGTCATTTTGACATGGATTTCTTGAGGTCATCTCAAAATACACAAAAATAAGGTCCACCAGCTTTCCAGATGAGCAGTTAAATCATTCTTTATAACAGGTTAAGTAGAGTGTATTTTGAGAGTAATTTTCATGGAACATTTCGATGCTAAGAACTGACTTGTAGGATGTTCCTATCTTTTTTTCTCTGGCTTACATGAGAACTATTTGCACAAATAGAAAAGAAAAAAAAATAATAAGAACTCTCTGGAATATAAATTTTGTGCTTAATTTAATTTTTTCATAACTTAAACACTTAATATGTATTGTCAGCAGTTTTCTTTTTTAAAATTCATTTTTGTTTCCAACAAGTACATGTAAATTGACTTTTTGTGTATCTCCTATAATTTTGAGAATTTGAGGGCATGGTGCGGTCTGTTTAACTCTCAGACGGACAACAATGAGAAAATCGTAAGAGAAAAAAAAATTAACAATGACAATACTTCTAGTTGAGTTCAGTTTGCTTTGGCACACAAAGATCAGAAGAAGCAAGGGTTCACATGCAAAGAAAGAGGCTGAAAATCACACTTCTCAGATTTGACAGGATTTGATTTTCAAGATTGGGTGTTTTGAGTGTGATAACCTCTGTGGTTACTTCTGCTGATTTTGTGGAATTACTACTGACTAAAAATTAGTCATATGCTAGCCCCAGTCCCCAATGCATACTTATTTACCAGTTCAAGTCATTTCAGGTTTTACTTTTGCCCACTTTGATAATTCTTGGTAGTCAGTACCAACAACATTCGTTCTGCTAAGAGATGACAGCTAGATATAACAAATCTGAAGTTGGAGTTATGTTTGACAGACTTAAAAAGAAGTGATGATTAATCAAGTTGCCCACACCATCAATCTGGCAGTAGTAAAGAAACTGTTTAGACAATTGTAACCAGTTCCCATTAGATTGTTATAGCTTTACATTTTTTTTCTCAAATTTGATCGAAACAAATAGGAAGATAACAAGAAAATGTTTAATCCTTCACAAGGCAATCATTATTGAAGAGAATATTTTAAACTAACAAATACAAACATAGATGAAAGTCTGAACAATCTGGAATAAATTTCAATACATCCACTTCAAGCCTGGTCCTAAAAGACAAAAGTGCCTTATAAATTTTATAACCAGTTGTATGATAAAACAATTCTACATTGTGGTGATTTCAGGCCTTCTGTTGCAATTGTAGTGGATATCAGTTTGATTGGCTTTCTCCTTGTAATTTTTATTAAAGTTTTATAAGTGTATTTAAAACAATCCCTGCATCATGAGCCATACATTTTTATAGAGGAAACAGAACATGGAGGTAAAAAAATCACCAACTGTAGCAGATTCAAGATGCAATAATGCTTTTGGCCTCACAAAGATTTAAATCTATGAAGTGTAAAAGAATAAGCAAAACATATTCAAAGTCTGAAATTTGTAACCAGAAATCGCTCCATTATTTTGAAAATGGTTCACGAAAGTATAATTAAAAAAATCAATAACTTTATCCAAAAAAAAAATAAAACATAGTGTAAAAAAAAATACTTAAGGCCCATTATGATTAAAATATACCACCAAGTCTCTTCAGTACACCAAAAAAGAAAAAAGAAAACGAGGGAGAAATAAAGCAGATCCTGGCGAGACAAGCAGGCTGTTTAATGCCCTCTTACCTCTGCATCCAGCTTAGCAGGCCTCAAAGATCTGGACGTGGTGCCATGTTTCTACAGGAAGCAGGAATAAAAAAAAAAATAAATAAAAAGAGTGCCATGCCGCGCATCAATGCAGAAAAAAAACAAACCAGAAGTTCAATATTCATGATGACACGTCTAAAAGTTTCAATCTTTAAACAAGCCTGAAGAAAAATTATCAATTTGTATTTACACAAGATATATTGAAAAACTAGCATGAGGATAGTTACAAATTTATTGAAAACAAAAAAAATGAAACAAAAATTGAGCATTGTTACGGTTTGATTTAAAATAGGTAAATAAAAAGATAAAGGAGAAGAAAATAAATGTTTTTTATGTTCTTGCCTGAATTCATTCAACTCTTATGGCAAAAGATGCAAAGCAATGGAAAAGTTAAGCCAAGCAATAATATAGACTTTTATAGTTTTCCAAAAGGACATCGTGCATTTTCAGCCTTATCTGTCATGGACTGGAGCTTGGTTATGCAAGATAGTTAACAAAAACTAATAAAATATGTTTGCAAAATTAAATTTTTCCTATGTTTCAAAAATGTCCTCTGCTTTGCTCCATGAGATGAGCCCAAACATGCCGCAAACAATTATCTTTCATCAACGTTAATGATCAACTTAAGTAAAAATTGGGGCACCATTGAGAATATATTTGTTAATTTTTTTTTTTTTTTTTGAAAGCTAGCCCACTGAGAACCACTACTAATTGGATCATCCAAGAAGAAGAAAAAAAAAAAGTAAAATGAAAAACAAAATATAGGAATAAGAGAGTCTATCTAAGATATTGTTGAATGAAAAGAAAGAATAACAATTAGGCACATATCCGTATCACAGTATCTTGTTCTACGTTGAAGAAATCCTAACTATGCTCAGCAAACTTACATGCACAGTCAGACAGGAAAAAAAAAAAAAACATGTTCCAAAATTATCTTGCACTTTTATCTGATTGGACAAAATTGTTGAAAAGTTGTGGGGAAGTGCAATAAACTGATGGATTGTTGAAAATGCCATACGATATAATGTAATTTTCTTCTAAATTCAATTTAATTATCCTAACATCAGACAAACAGGAGGGTAAAATATGTTTAAAAAAAAAAAAATTATATATTGCTGATTTCTTTCCTTTTAAATTGTATGTATAATGGATATTACTCTTTCTAATAGTAACATTCAATCCTACTTTTCATGCTGACAATCTTTCATTCTTTTTTCTTTTCGTGGAGGGTAGGGGGGTTATGGTTTGTCTTCTTTTAACATGAATTAGTGATCTGTAACAAATTTGGCAAAGCAACCTTTCAGAAAAAGCATCTTGTTGGAGAAAAATGACGGAACAAGGAGCAAAATTTATTAACAATTTCTGTAAGAATTCACTACAACTTTCATTACAAGGCGAAAACTATCTGATAATATTTGTTATGGCCTTGAAAATTTTTCTTCAACATACCTCAGATAGAGAAAAAAAGTGTGAAAAAGCATGGAACACAAACTACAAATAAGCCAACACAAACAAAAACTTGTAATAAAAGAATTTACACCTAACAGTTTCTTAACTGAGGATACCAATGCAACTATAATACAGTGACAAAAAAATCTACCCATAGGTTCCACAGTAAAAATTTTTTTTGACAAGTTTGCTTCGTGTTTAAAACTACAAAGAGGAGCCTCTAAGTCACACACGCAGTAAGACAGCAGTAGCACTGAAACTTAAGTTTGAAGTATTGGCTTTATCATTTTCTGTTTTTTCCCTTTTCATCTCCTTGGTATTACAAACTGTGCAATGCATTTACATTTGAAAAACACACATACACAATTAAAACTATTTCTGATGCTAAAAATGAAACTTCGAAAAAATGCACAAGCGAAGAAAACACTACATTAAAAAATTAAAGACTATAAGACAAGAATTTGAACACAGATCCATTGACACACTCCGGATAAATAATGATAAAATGATTAGAAAAAAATTTAAAAAAAAAAAGATCACATTTATACCGACAAGAAGTAAAAGAAGGTTTAAAAATAAAAAGGCGCATAAAAGAAAGAACAATCAGCAAGAACAATCTTTAACCTAGAGAACTCAAGCATCTTTTGGTAGGTAGAAAATAACATGGAATATAATGATTTTTGTTTTACCTAATTCCTTTGTCTCATAAGGTGTGAAACAAGAACAACTAGGTAGCATTTTACATAAAAAAAAAAGCAAAGAAAGTACAAAACATTACAGGAAAAAAATTTAAAAAAAAGAAAAGAAAGCAAAACGTAACATTTGAGTGACACATATACTGGCTTTTTACGATATTCTGCCTTAATAATTGAAACTTGTTTTTACTTCTGTAATTATCAGGGGAGTTGACTACATACAGAACATTGCATGAATAGACACCAAAGAAACTTTCATCCAGAGGGGAAAAAAAAGTACATTTGGAAACAATAAACACAGATATTACTTACTGGAGGGGTTTGGCCCTAGTGTTTGTGGGAGATATTTTCAATAACATGGAGAAAGAGAGAGAGAGAAGAGAGAATGAAAGACTATTTTACAGGACATGAAAAGGAAAAAAAAAAGTGGAGGGAAATCTGAGGGAGAGGTGAAAGATCTGAGTCAGGGTGGAGAAGGGGATTGGGGGGGTGTCTCTAAACGTAAATGTTTCACAACAGAATCTAGATACAAGTAGTCTATATGGGAATGAAAACCAGAGGATGCTGCACTTCATCAACATGAGATTTAGGCATATTTTATCCTTTTACCACCAAATTATGAATCTAAAAAAAAATTGTTTGCTTTTCCTTGCAGTCCTTTAAGAAGTAAATTGCTTTACTGTTTCAAACTGGTTGAAAAAAAAAAAAAAAAAAAAAAAACTTAGAAGCCTTAGAAGCTACATGGAAAAGGTCAAAATATGAGAAAGGCTAGGCTATGGCTAGGAAAGGTGAAGAGTAATCTTAAGACTTTTTTTTGTGCTTGCTCAGAAACTCTACATTTAATGATATTAAAATGTCAGAAGAGTGGAAATCATTTTGAGCAAATCGAGTCAATAATAGAGCGACATTGTATCATGATCATACATCTTTTGCTTTTTTTAGCATCACTGGTTTACTAAGATGCCTAACTATTCTTTTAAAAGATCTCTGAAGCTTTGATTTGCAACAAAAATGTGTCTTTTCCAAATCTAGACAATTCTGGTCGCTAGCAAACCTGTACCCATCATACATTTGTGATCAAAGTATCTCTTCCGAAATCTTTAGGAATTTTGACTCACCCCTGGTCGAGGTAAAGAGAGATAGACAACCTTGTCCCCACGACCTTGACAAACATCATTGACCTCTTTCACAAGGATGGATAAGTCATTGATTTGCGATTCCCAAGCATCGCTGAATACTTCTAAGTTTTCCCTGGCTATCTTGGAGTCGGGATGCTGAGCAAGTGTGTGAGCTGAGTAGAGAATCTGGAAAATCGACGTGACAAAATTGAAGTATTTTGGTGAGAGATGAAATTCTCATTTAAAAAACTAACTGGAGACAACTTACGCTCTACCAAGAATATAAAAGTTAGTTTGAAATCAACTAAATTTCTCTGCCCGACGAAGACTTATGTCAATGAATTGGCTTTGGTTTTAATTAATTTCTATGATATTCTTTTTTTTCTATTATTTTTTAATTATTATTGAGTGTAAATTAAAATCCAGCTTTGAACATAGAAAGTTAACTTATGATTTTCAATATAAGTATTTAAATTACCTTATAAAAACAATAAAAATGAGCACAAATATATTAGCAGATTTTGCCAAAAATTGTTTGACATTATTTTTCACCTCCTCATTGGACCCCAAATGCACAACCTTTGCTAGGGATACACGGCATGTTGCCATGTAAAATTAATAAAAAAAAAAAATAACAAGGGTCTCAAATATGCCACCCAGTGACCATTTTGAACATTTTTTTAGCCCAACAGTGTCAGACATGTCTGAAAGTAGTGCTGTTGTTTCACACTCGTTTGTTCCAGCTTACCAGTGGCCCCAAGCTGTGCAGAAAGGTCTCATTATGTTCCGCCGTGATCACAAGAGGATCTGTGCTGGCCATATGTCGAAACAGCTTGCAGACCTGAATAAAGCAAGAAAAAAAAAAAAACATCTTATGGAATCCAGCTTTCCTTCCGCCCTCAAATCGTACATTTTGGGGAAAATTCAGTTTCATATTCAAATCAACCTATACCCTTTGCTTCTTTTACTTTCACTTCTAAGTAGAAAAGACAAAACACTTCCCTCATTAAAAGAGACTCATTTCCTCTCAGCAAATAGAAACAAGTTTAGGTTTAGTCCTGCCTATCCAAACATCATATCCCTATAATTAATTGGGAACATAAGGAATGCTTGATTTACTCACTGAACATAGTACAAATTTATTCTCCCCATAAAAATTAATTTTGATTGTCCTAAATAATGACCCTTTTTTTTTTAACGAAAACATCTTCAGATACCACCTTAATGGATTCTTTTCAAAATTCTATGATTCTTCAATTTTCAACTCTTTGTGCGATGGTAAAAAGTTCTCCTTTGCCTTAGGCATTGCAAGGATAAAAAGGCAAAAATTACCCTTTCTGTAAAAAATCAAATAAAGTGATGTTTAGTTCACTAAAAATAACTAATGCTTGATTTTTTGAGATATCAGACCCTATTGCTGAACTACATCAAAATAGCTTTTAAAGTTGATCTCCAAACTAGCCTCATTGAGAAAAATAAATCTGACAAAATAAAGATTTTCTTACAATTTTGTTTCCATACAAACGATGACAGAAAGAATTTATGGGCTGAGGGGCAGCAATGATGGCCATTGGCTTGCTACGCTGAATGAAACAACAAAAATTAATCTATGCCAACTTTTTCCCTCCTCCAGATAAAATGGCCACTCCATATGCCTTTTGAGTCCTAGATTTAGATCTAGTGGAGATTCTCTTGTTATAGGCAAAGATCTAGATGATGACGAATCACCTACTGCAAAAAGAAGAATATGTATAAGTAGATCCAGATCTTAATCTAGGGTTAGGTCTACATCAAGTGGCCGATCTTCCACAAACGTAGATCTAGCTACTGAGAGACCTTATAGAGCAATGTACTTCTCTTCACAGGGCTTTACAAACCCTGCCGTGGTCAAGGGGTTAACCGCCCACATACCTCCTCCAGCTGCTCCTGGTGCTCAGAGAATTTGACGGTGAGCTCTTCCACCCTGGCAAGCTCTCCACTGATGCCAGACACCCTCAATGACTTCAGCAGACCTTCGTCATCGTTCTGGCGGAAGAGGTCCGAAGCCTGACTCATAGCTGTTCCCAGCAGCTAAGGAGCACACAGTGGAGATGATTTATTGTAGAAGAATTGAAAAAAAATGTAAGTAAGAACAAAAAAAAAACAACAAAATAACCTCCTAAGTAATGCAGACTCCAACAAGAGCCCAGGTGTGTCCAATACAGTCAAAGATGTGCAAAATCTTGAAGGTACTGGTCGAATCAACAATTTAATGAAGTGCTTTAGCTTCTAAAAACATTTACAAGAGTAAAATTTGGACATTTAAAAATATTTTATTTCACTATTTACTTCGACAAGATAATATTTTTAGGCCTTGACTGAAATCACAAGAAAAAATGTATCATAAGATATCTGAAAACAAATGAAAAGAAAAAGCCAATTACCATGTAGATTAAAGTTCAGATCAAAATATCAGTTTTAATAAAATAACTGATGAAATATTTCACAAGTTACACATAAGCTTATTTCACTCACTTCATTTTTAGAACTCAGTGAAATAATGGAAGAATGTGATTGCACAACTGATACTGTGTGGCTACAAAAGCTGTCCCATTATCAAAGATATTATCTTTTCTTTCTACAGGAAAGATTCTAAATTAGCCAATAAATGCAAATGTTATATTTAACAACAATGCCCTTTTTCTCTTGTTTTATGACCCTTTTCCCCTAAGACTGTAGGGTGTGACACAAGTGTAAGTGAACAAAGAACACAAAATCCATGAAGATACTTAAACAATTAAGGCTAACGAATTAAAACAAAGAGCACAGGTTTACTTAAAAAAAATAATTTGCTGGAAATCGAATCTATGTAGGAGTGAGTGGAGTTTTCTATTTTATAAAAGAAATTATAATTCAGTCACGATTAGTGCGTAAGATCTGTGCCTCATTTCAGATATTTCCTGTATGCATAATGTCCTTTCATTTGCATGATGTAATTTTGCCTTGTTTTGAGTAAATCCATTTGCTCATTTCCAACAAGGAAAGAATATTAACTCTTGGTTACCAAATCCAGGTCACCCCTATGCTGAGTTTGTTGTCTGTAATTTTTTTTTCTACGTTGTTTAAGTATTGGACTGGATATTTACAATATCCTATGACAAGAATTAGTTTTAAGTACAACTGCATCCCTTAATCGAATTATTCATTAGGTACTCTTGATCAAACTCATATTGCTCACCTGCTTTCTCAGAATTTTAGATGACTCCAAAGTCTTTATTATGGCAGTCTCAAAGTCTTGAGTTGGCGTCTTTGGATCTCTGCAATTCTGTGACATGAAAGAAAAAAAATATTTTCAGTTAAAGGGGGCAGAGGAACAGAGGTTAATTACATATTATAAATTAGTTTAGAATAAATTGACTAATTTCTGACGAAAAAAGCATGGGACATTTAGATATATTGTAAGCAGCCTATCATCACCAAAAAATGTCAGAGCAAGAAACTGGAAAGGTGAGGCCCTAGACTAACAAATCAATAACAACAGTTTCTAACCAACAAAGAAAGTCCCTGAGGATATCAGAGCAGACGCTCTAATCCTTTGACCATTGGTAAAATGTGTAGAGAGTGGAAGACAACACAATAAGAAATCAAATCTTTTTCGTAAATACATTTTAAAATGTTTTAATCACAAAGAAGAAGGATTTCTAATAAATTTTAAGTTTTAAGTCGTATAAAAGAGGGATTTCAACGTAAGTGAATTCTATGAATTTTGTTTAAGATGTATCCAGTTTCCCAAACTTCAGATAGAAATTATTTATGAGGAAGTGAACTCTAATTACTTCCAACTTACTTTTCTATGACAAACTTATGCCGCTCTCTTAACTGTTAACTAATGCTGTAGTTGTGGTAAACCATTGCATGTACACAATAAAACATTTTTTTTTCCAGAAATCCTCTGAAGAAGTTAAAATTTTGTACCAGGTTCTGTCCTAAGAGCAGCATGGCCTGCAAGTCGTCACGAAGGTTGTCCGAGAGCTGAACTATCTTCTCCCTGGCATCATGGGAAGTGTAGTATGAATCTGTAAACTCTTCGACAGTCTCCTTCACACACTCGAAGGCTGACAACAGACGATCCTCTACTGAAGGGTTTATCACAGTTACACGAGCCATGTCCACTTGATCCTGTACAAGTTGTAATATAAAAATGGTGGAAAGGTGAAATGATAAATTTATGGTCATTGTGACAGCTGTAGTAGAAATATCTCAACCCATAACAGTCTTACAGCAAATGCTTTCATGATCATTAAAATTTTACTTTGGTCTTCAGATTAGAGTTACACAGGAATTGCCATAGATCAGAGTAGTACACAAAAAACCCCAGTTTTTTTCTAAATCAATGCATTATTAACATGCTTATATGCATAAATCTAGATAGATTACAGGAGTAAGAGAAATATTTCAGCCAGCCAAGTCTAAATTCCACCATCTCTAGCAGTTTTTGAGTCGGTTAAAAATTAAATCCCACCTCAAAATCTGAGAAAGCTTTGCTAGCAGTAGGGTGAGGAGAAGATGCAAGGCCGATGCCCGAGTCGCCGTTGAGGATGGGAGCACCCTGCTGCTGATGGTAGCTGTTGCCGCAAGTGTTTGAGCCTTCATCTGGTCCACCCTTGGTGACCACCGCCTGAATCAGATCTAGCGACTGCCGGATGAGTGAGAACACACCTTGCCTGGTGTGCCGAGCACTGGAGCAGTCAGGGTGCCGTAAGCAGGTCTGGATGAATGGAGTAAATATGGAGATACAATGAACAGAAAGAAAGAAAAAAAAAAAAGACACTTAAAGTGTAAAAGAAATCAAGAAGTCTCTAATACCAACACATTTCAATTTTTCTTGGTATAGACAAAATATATTTTGTAATAATCATTGTATTTAACTAAATTATTGGGTCAATCATTAAAAGGTACTACTATAAACAATCAATGTTTTTTCTCAACCAATACCCTGAATGGGATGAACAGCAGCTGAAAATTCACCTATCTTTTAAAGAAGATTGTTAATCAACTCAAAACAATTGAACTATGGGCCTTGCGTTCGACAGTATATCAAGAATTTAGAAAAGTCATAAGTATATCGATGCAAATCACGCAAACAGTCTTGTGCAAATTATGCAAATCCTTACAAATCAAGGCAAAAAAAGTCTGCAAATCCTTACTTTGCAGGATAGAAGGAGCATCATGGTAGACTTCTCAAGAATGGCTCTAGCTGAACCCATCTGGGCTCTGTGCTTGTCACTCTTCAGATCCTGTAACCACAGAAAATCATTACATATTGATCATAATGCAGACCGCAAAAAAAAAAAAATGTGAAATGAGCACAGTGAAAAAAGTACTGTTTTAACTAGCATTCTAAACTGTAATTTGTGTCTTCATAACGTTTCACCAAGAGAATAAATTTTTGTTCTAAAAGTCTGTTGAAACATCTGGGAAATAAAGAATACTTTTAAATATAAATATGTAAACCAGCAAATCCTTACATTACATTGTTGCCTTAAGTTAAATGTGCCTTAAAATTCTACTGTGTCAGATCAGTTAAGCTATCAGAAGTTATCCATCTTTAGATCATCCTCACACATTTCCCCCTCAGAATATTCAGTTATGCCGTGTAAACAATATGCGACAACTTATAAAGTCAACAACTCCCTTGATTTCATCTTCCTCTTTGCATCACCGAGGAATACACATGCTTTTTTCTTATGGTGGTGCCAATATAGATCTATAGGGTTAGTTCTGGTATGTTCATATATCTCTTTCGATACTTAAACATCCTGTGTCCCATTCAAGATCCTCAAGAATTATCCGACAACAGCTGCAGTGTTTTTTATTTTTTGTTTATCATCTTGCAATCTGTTTATCCATGGCTCAACCCATCACAGATCAAGATCTTTCAAATTCTTATTTATTGTTTATTGAGCGACTTTACTTTCAAGATTTTTCATCACCATCATATTATTATTACTATTAATATCATTGTTATCTTTATCATTCTTATTAAAATTTTTGTTCTATTATTATTTTAAAAAATTCCAGTAGAGTGATTGCATTCATGGACAACAGCATAACTCTAACCCAGGAAAAAAAATTGTCAATAAAGAGGTATGAGAGGGAAGACATGTTGACACTGGTTTAAAAAAAAAAGGAACTTGCTAAATAAGAATCAAGTGTCTGAATCAAACTCCACTTACACTCTGTCTGTCTCCAGAGAGATGAGCCAACTCAACCATATCCTTCCCAAACTGACTAAAGGCGCTGACAAAGTCAGTAAAATTGTTCACTCCTTCAACTTGCAGCAGACTGCGAATGACCTGTATAAAAAAAAAATTATTTCTTAGAACTAAGCCTCAGCTGCTTATCAGAATGAAGACACTGCCAATTAAAGACAAATGAATGAAAACATAATAACACCATTTTTTTTTTTACCTATATCATACCTAAAAATGGTCTTGCATACATTTAGATTCAGGTGCACTTTCAAAGTGGAGTCTTACGCCCGGGCTAAAGTGTTATTAAATTCCCAAGACAATATTTAAGTTTGAATCAAAGTTAAAGCATCATTTCCAGGAAAAATATGAAATTAACTTATTGTTGAATAAGAGTGCAAAGAATAAAAATAAAATATGTGACAACTGGTAGCCAAACTGAAAGAAAAACTCTGTAAATGTGAGATTTATATGTGTTTTACTCTTTTGCTGGGGCTCTCATCTAAGCCCTTAACCTTTTTTATTGTTGTAAAGTTATTCTTCTATTTAAATACTGCAGGACACAAGGTGAAATAAAATTATTTATGTGTATGGTCTGCCTAAATCTATTTTTTTTTACCAAGTCTGCTGTAATACTGACATTACCTTGTCTTTACTTGCTAACAGCTGCTTGACAACAACCTTGTCTGCTAGCAACAAAACTTTCGTGATGGCTGACAACAGCTGGCGAGCTGCACGCACCATGGCAGTTTTGTCTGCAGCCACCACAGTACCATCCTCTCCGTCCACTGAATTTTTGCATGTTGTCAGGCGGTGAATTGTTGCCCCTAGGTTGGCGAAAGCAATTTGGAGTTGTTAATTTCCTAATTGCTCTTTTTAAAATGTGCAAAGAACAGAGTAAGTTTATAAGGAGTGATCCTGGGGCAATTTTAGGCCAAAACTGAATGTTCCAAATTTGTTTTTCTCAATGTCAAAATAAATATTCACAAAGAATTGAGATCCCTGCTGGACTTTCAGGAGGTATAGGACCATAAATTATCTTTTGTTTAAAGAAAAGTGGGAGAATGTCACTTCTTAAGTTAGTATTTAAGGCAATTCAAAATGTCTCTTTTCTAAGGTTTTTTTAATGTCTAACAAGAATGCATGGACATTCTCCAATAAAAGAAGCATACCAAATTTCATTTCAGGGCAAAAGAAAGCTATAATAAATAAAATCATTGCTATTTCTGTGCATCTCCTGAGCTTTTCAAGCATTTGTGTTGATTTACCTCCATTGTACACCTTACATTTCAAGCCTAAATAAGATTTAACATTACATTCTATCTTCATTTATTTTGATGAAATTAATTTTTTGCCTTTCTCTTCAAGTTTCTCCTTTGTCAAAAACATTTTCGCCTATATTTGATTTTGAGAACTTAATAATACAAAATAATATGTGATTGCACTTGTCACATATGTCAAAACAATTATGAATTTATGGAATACAAGGAAACCTACCAGCCATGCGTGCATCATGACAGGCCAGACACATGTCCGCTTTGATATCTGGGTTCTCTTCTGCAATAGACTGACCAACTGAAACAAAGCGATCAACTGCCGAGCTGACAGCCTGACCAACTTTCTCCAGTGCATGCTGCTGCTTCTCTGTCAATCTAGGTCGCTCCTTGTGATTCACAAGAGTTGTTATCTGGGATTGAGGGAGAATATATCAACAGGTTTATTAATATCAAACTTACAGAAAGGAATAAATTTCAAATCCAAATTAAATTATTTGCGATGTTGGATGCTGCTTTTCATTTTCTGAGACATGCAAGACGCAAGTACGAAAAACGAGGGTGTCTAGCAAATAGTATTTTTGTCTAGTGTAACTTAAATCATCCACAGAGGAAGTGCATTAATTGATTTAAGAATGCACTATATTGACCCATAGAACTTGAGGCTAAGGACTGTGTTTTGAAAACCAATGTAACATACACTGGTGTAGGAGCCTACAAAATAATCTCTAGAGGCATTCAGAACCTATTGCGTAGAGAAAGCAAGGTTGGTCATAATCAATCTTTTGTACAATCCTTTCACTATCTCCAAAAGACAGGTTGACACTTGAACTGTCAAGACTATCAACTGTGATTTGGGTAACATAGTTTAGTGCAAATAAATTGAAATAGCATTTAAGATAAAATTATAACTAAAGAGAGGCAAGCCTCCAGCCCCTTTGCCAGTTAACAGAAGTAATATCTCGCATTAATTGTACCAGGCGTGCCATCTCGCATTAATTAGCTGTTGCAAGCTCACTAATGACCCATGATACTAACAAAGCAGCTGACCTTATTACATTGATTGAAATTGATGGCATTCAACTCAGTAGGTAGAGATGCATTTCATCATCTATCAATAATATAACTCATTATTACTGAGCCAAATAGATCTAAATCTGGTACTGAAGAAACTAAGTCTTAAGTAAGGCAGTACAATTTTTTTTTTAATTTATAATCCAGCGTTTCCTAACTTGCTTCTTAAATCTTATGCTAAATTTTTTTTAAGTCTTGTTTGAACATTCAAGACTAGAGCATTGATTTACTTAGAAATCTGCTTGCTAATATTTAGCTGAACTCCCAACCAGATGTTCTTTTAGATCTAGATCTAGATCTAGGACACTAAGTTGAAAACATGAATAATGAAAATTGAAATCTAAATCTCAACAATTATTTCATAAATTTCTGCACATTCTGCAGTTAAGCAATCAAACACACTCAGCTGTTGAAGAATCTATAAATATTTTGGCTTACTTTAAAAATTTTGTCCTCAATTTTGTGAAACGTTTTTAGCCCAAACATTGATCCACCCGAAATAAAAGTAGAGTTTCTGTTTAAAAAAAACAAACCAGAAACCTTAACACGTGTTTCTAATCTTCTATCTATCTTTACACCTTCATTTTTTATTGTTCGGGTTTGCATATAAATCATTGCTTACCCTATCCCGAATTTCTTGCCCTTATCTTGTTTAGATCTAGATTTATACTTAGCATAAATCAAGGCAAAAATAGTATGCTTTGTCTCAAGTTGTCACTGCCCTCTAAAGTATCAGCAATCAAGACAGTCTGATCAAATAAAATATAGTTCTAAAAACAAGGTAGGCAGTTAGTGGAAACAATTACATCACACACTGCCCTATTAGTACCTGTGTAACTAGAGGAACAAGAGTTTGCTCCACAGACTTTGTGCGAATTTCTAGAGTTAGTTTCGCTTCATTTTTAGGCTGAAGGCCTGCCATTTTCCCCAGGCCGACGGTTTTAGAAGAGAAATGATAGTGACCGTGTACACTTGCCAGGTTTTGGGGAAACTGATACTTCAAGTTTTACTGTAAAATCAATAACAAAATTAATAATGAAAGAATGGATTTTAATTTTTCCTGGATGATGAATAATCATAAGTATTAAAATCTGCTATTTTTCTGCTATTTTACCGATTATTCATCTTTTATTGGTGATTTCTACTGTATTTTAGCTTCGCTAAATGTTTTTAATTGATGATTACAGAATACAACTTGGCATTTTATTATCCATGCCGCTTAAGGTAATAATTATGCTTCATTTTAGTTTTTGTTGTTTTTTAACGTACACAGGTAAAAACTGCGATGAACAATATAATTGTTTTTCCTTTCTTCCTGCACCAAACATTTTGTTCGAATTTTTATGTTTAGATCATAAACTGTTCCGGATTTTTTAAAGAGAAACTAGAAAATTCTGATCTTCGAAATGATTCACTATCTACAATCATATCTTAGTTTTTGGAACACATTTGTGTATGTTGTAAGCGATTGGCGAGCGTCCCGTTGCTCAGCAAGCGATATAAGAAGTAGGCGTGTACACCGGGCTTGAAGTGGTAAACAGTACACTGTGTCACAAGCATGACAGCAGCTGCTGAAGGCTATACGTGCTTCCTCCTATCTAGGTAGCTCATAGGTTTAGATCTAGATTTACTTAAGCGTGAAAAGAATGTAAATTTGGATTCTAGGCCTTAGAACAGAGAAGCGAGTTTTATCATGGTGACTCGGAAATAAAATAATGAGTGATAAATAAAAAAAAAAAATATGTGAAAATATTGAACATGTAAATTAGCCTTGTTTTGTTGAAGGTCTCAGAAATTCTTTCCGTGAGCTCAGGAATGTTGCGGTCTCGATCTTTCGACCTCACTAACAGGATAATAGAAGCAGAAAATACAAAGGTAAGTTTTGATATTTCTTAAAGTTATTATTATTATTAGCCTTTTTGCTGTTCTTTGTGGACACAAATAATTAATCTATCGTGTTATCTTGCTTTCAGCTCTCTTGCTAGAAGCTCATATTTTTATGTCTTGAGACACACGATACACAACTACAAAGTTCACACAGACATATCCATACAGAATTACTAATTCACATGTGCAGCGTCTTTGCAATGGCACGACATTTTCAGAAACAAATGATGCTCGTCGGCTTTTCTCTCAGTAACACATTCATTTTGTATTTATTGAGTTAAAAACAAGTTCTACCCACCATATAAGTTTTGTGTTTAAAAAAAAAAAGATTTCTTTACCTTGATCTATAGCCTCTTCAAGCTTTGGCAAAGTTAATGGTTTTTAGCGTGTCATCAAGCCATTTCGGTGAGCTTCTAGCCTGCTAGGTACACAAGTCTACAATACCGATTCTGTTAATGTATTCTGCTCTCAGCATTATAGGCTGGTTATTATGTCAGGGCGAACTTAGTTATAATTGAACACTTATTTACCTGGAGGCCTCTCTAAGAGCAGACCAAGTCAATGAAGTAAACAGACCTTTTATATTTAAGGTTACAGGCATCTGTATGTATTTCTTCAACTTAATTGAGTATAAATACTGCAGTACGGTACTCATAAAGTACTTTCTGTTCAGCCCATAAGCACATTTACCAAGAATTTTAAACTGTTCTAACTGCGCGGAGTATAATAATAGATCTAGATCTAGTTCACTTTCACGCTTAATAAAACAGTTTGTTGACTTCGTTGGCTTGGCCTGCACGTAGGACGTCCTCGATTTGCCTGTACTGTTCATCACACGGCTCTGAATAATAAGATTTTCCGGGAAGCTTAGGGGATGCTAAACCTCTGAAAGAACCTCCTCAACCTCAACTGATTTCTCCATGATTGTAGAAACTTAGGGGATTCTAAAGTTTGAAAGAACCTCGTCATCTTCATCACCATTCCCCATCATGCCTATTTATGCTTTCGATTGCACCTTGTTTAAAATGTTTATTAGGCTTAATTTTTAGGACAATTTACTTGAAGATAAGATTATTAGGAATGAAAAACAGCTACAGAGGTATTTAAAATGATCACACACACTCGTCATTCTATTATTATTTTTTGTGCTACTATTTCGAACCGTACGGGTTTAACAAAATGGCCTTCAAGGTTCTCTTATCATTCGCATTAAGTCATCAAATGTCATTCAATATTGTATTTTGTCATCAAACTTTCGTTTTATTCGTTTTGAGCCTGTTACGGTTACTGAATGTATCATATTTTGTGTTTTCTAGCATGACATATCACAGATAAGATGCCCAGGAAAATTTATACTCTCAAAATGAAAAACATTAAATTTGAAAGAAGCAAAATTTCTAGAGATTTCAGTCTTTGTGCTTTTGATTTTGGCTTAGTATTTAGTAACCATCCCTTGCTTGTGTTTAAGATAAATAATCATCAGTCATTCTTTATTTTGTTGTTTTGAACATGGCAATATCCAGACGGTCACAATTATACTCGTCAAACACTGAAATTGAGCAGTGTTTTATCTTCCATGAGTGTTAATATGCCAAGTGATGATATAAAGACTTCAGAAAATCGTGCTGCTAATGAGAGACGGCAAGATGGTGGTCTGTTTTTTTACTCGGAAAATGCTCTCTAGTTATTCTAATTGTTCTGATTTTCTGATTTTTTTCTGATTGGGTTGATCGATTTAAGTTAAGATCGATGTGGTAAATAGTTCAATACCCACACCATCTCTTCCTGGATTCCATGTATTGTGGTAGGTCCTACTTTAAAACGTTCTTAAACTTTACGAGACTATCTTCAAATATTATCTTACAATCCTGTATGCCATTCCTCTTATTTTTTTCATACATAAGTACATTATTAAACTTAAACTGTGCTATACATGACAAAGAATACTGGAGATTTGGAAAGATGAAAGGGTAAATCTTACTAATACGAAAGCAGCTCAGTCATCGTCTCCATGAAATATGGAACAGAATTTATCAGCAGTCAGGCGATTACAACCACATAACAGCCCGCATTTCCTAGTTCTTTAAAAAAATAAATAAATAAATTTATTGTCTCTGAAGTACATGGTTGTCATAAGTGGCTAGACCTGATGGTGTCTCAAGAAGACCGTACACATAGCGGGGCGTTATGTAGACCTCATTGACAGTACTAGGTCTATAATTTATCGCGACGAATCAGCGATTATTAAGTCTATCGGTCGCATTGTTAAGAGGCCAGCAGGGTAACTAAATTACATTTCTCTAGGCTTTGCCTTTCCGTAACGTTATATCTTCGGTCAAGTGTTCAATTTTTTTGGCAAGAGTGCACCATTTGTGCCCGTTACGTGTCAAATTCTCAACAACAAAAAACATTAAAAGAAAGAAAAAAAATAAAGAAGACCTACTCGCTCTACATATTAGACTTAGAGCTCTGTGTAACTGCGGCAATGGACACCTCTCCTCCTGCCTTTTTGTCATTGCACATCGTATTGAAGCTGGTGCGCAGAGCTGGGTGTTCGATTGCGCATCGTATTGAAGCTGGTGCGCAGAGCTGGGTGTTCGATTGCGCATTAATCTAGGGGGGGGCGTAAAATTACACCAATGGCCAATTTTAATTTGTCGGTCTCACGGCTGGGTTTTTTTTTTGTTTTGTTTTTTTTTTTAATTTTTTTTTTGCACTTCAAGCTGTGGTGATGTGAGACTATCACTCCAGAGCTAGAAATTAAATAATGAAAATAAAATGAAATAAAATAAATCACTTCAGACGACCAATCATAAAATCCATCGGAGTTGCATGATTAGATCCCCGCAGCCGCTTCCAGTAATCACGCGCGATTTGTTTTCTATAGATTTAAGTCATGACAAAATCAAGGGTATCTAATTTACCTAACTAATTATATTGGCCTATTGGTGTCGACACAGCTGCGTGGCGCCCTTGAAAATGGTAGATACTCGACTCTTGGAGCACGAGGTCAGAGGTTCAAAGCCGGGCTCAGCCAAGTACGATGAGAAAGGGTTTTTTTTTATTGTTTTTTGTTTGTTTTGTTTTTGTTTTTGTTGTTTTTTTGGTTGTTTGTTTTTTTTATACACCTTTCCTCATCTAACTCAGGTGTTGCACGAGTACTGGGCTATAGAAAGCGAAATATGGTGCCACTATGTTAGAGGAATGCGCCGTTTCTATCCAACTTTCTGGACTCGTTTATTTTACTCCATCTCTCTGGAGAATCTAGAAATGTAAAACCGGTAATATTTTTAATCCTGGCGCCATTCTTATTATGTTCACATGCAAAAACCTCTTGCGGTTTGCGGCTAATTATGCGAGAGAAAGTAAGAAAAAGGAATATTCAGGAGAGAGAGGGGGGGGGGGAGGAGTACAGTGGCTAGAGAGATAGTGTGAGAGTTGCAGGAGGAATTTTAATGACCTTTCAAGTTTAAAGGCTTACAATTATTTTCTTTAAACCTCCAGCGAATTCGCCCCTGCCCTGTGCCGTCGGGACATTTTGTTCTAGGAGTGTTGCGCAGGCACCGGAAGAGGAAAAGGAAGGAAGTAAGGTATCATTTTGAGCTGAGACATTTTGTTCTAGGAGTGTTGCGCAGGCACCGGAAGAGGAAAAGGAAAGAAGTAAGGTATATTATTTTGAGCCGAGACTAGATCTAGACCTCTAGAGCCGCCGGAGATCACTCTCTACACGGATAGCAGGGTCTGTGGGATTTATCGATTCGTGTGTCAGACATCTTTACAGGAGACACAGCTCAGCTCATGATGCGGCATTACGGTCACTCGAAAAAAAATATATATATGATTCAGACGTGTATATGGTGAGGATGGAGAGGGTTTTTTTTTTTTTTTTTTTTTTTTTTTTTTTTTTGGGGGGTGGGGGGGTGGTGTGAGGAATAGAGAAATCATTTTCATAAAAGATTTTGTTTCCTCGACCACTTTGCGTTTACAAACTGGTTGCTCCATTGCAGACATGTTTTTGATAAATCGACATTTTCGATTTTTATCTAGATTATAACTTTAGGGGTTGTAATATTTCTATTTACATTGCTTTCTTTTTTTTATTACCCAATAACGTGGGAGAGGGGGAAAGGGGCATTTTTTTTTTCAAATCTCTGCTTGGTTCTGACTCTGTATGTGTCTGTTTGTCTGTTTGCCTTTTTTGCGTTTTCCTCTTCTTCCCTTGAAAGGTGTTTCACGAGCAAATGGCTGATCGCCCTGAATCTCCTATAGTTGTGAGATTTAGCACATAAAGGTCTTGTGCCTTCGGATATGGCCGTCTTATATTAGCGTGGGTTGGTGCTAGAATCGTGTTGGTGATTCTTAAAAAAACTCCACTTAGACTTAGAGTGCCTTGTACTATTAGAACCTGAATCATTTTGAGTTTTAATTTGAGATTATGCTTTTCCGACAACTCAACTGATTTTTTTTTATTATTCATCGAGTGGTTGTAAGTTTTAGATTGATTGATTAATCGGTTGGTTGTTATGGGTTTTCACGAGGTTCACTCGCTTTTGTATGAGCTTTGATGAAGAGGACACTTTAGTGGTCGTGTGGTAAAACGATCGCCTTTTGATCTTCAGGGCTATCGGTGGCTGGCAAGCATCTTTGTTGTCGGTGAATTTTTTTTCATTTTCTACAGTTCTGCTTCGTAAATAAAAAAAAACTATGGGTGATGTGATAGCTCACCTTGATCGGGACACTTTCAAGATTTCATCGAAAGATATAGTATTAGGTTCCTTTCTTTGGACTTTTAATGAAATGTGGACTGGAGAGACAGAGAGAGAGAGAGAGAGAGAGAGAGTGAGAGAGAGGGGGGGAGGGGCTGGATGGTATTTTCAAGCATAATTCCTTTTCATGCAGTAATCGCTGCCGATATTATAAACATTATATTTTCACCAATGAAACATTATTAGTGTCACTTCATTTTTCTACTCTCTCTCTCTCTCTCTCTCTCTCTCTCTCTAAGATCTACATTTTTTTCCACTATCCCCTGCCCTTCCCGGCTTAGCTATTAAGACAATAACCATTAAAGCTTACTCAGAAAAAAAAAAAAACAATATCAGAGCTCTAACATGTGTATCTCTCCTCCTCTCCTTCCTCTTCTATTTACTTTTGCTTTCGTTTTGATACACCCCCCTTTTTTTTTTTACTCCCCAACCTATTCCCCGTCCACCCTAAACGGGCTCTGTAAGCAGTCCCTGTTGTTTAACCAGTAAACATAATGCGAGCATTCCATGTCCGAGTAATTCGACCTGTAAACAGCACACGACATCACCTGTATCCAGCAACCGTCTCTCTATCTCGCGCAAAGTCTAATCTTCTCATTCTCGGGAGCTCGTCATTGTTGTCGCCGCTGATGAAATTCTTCTTATTGTTGTTGTTGTTGTTGTTGTTGCTTCTTTTGCTTATGTCAGGTATTTAACGTCAAGTGTGATTGCCATAAAGATGTGACAAACCCATGTGAAACCAAGACATAATACCAGGAAACGTCCATCCATCTTATATTCGCATCCTCGAATAAGAAAACAGACAGATACTTGAGGCGTGACGTCAAAATGACACCCCCCCCCCCCCCCCTTTTCCGCGCCTCCCTGATAAATCCTCTTTGTTAAACTCCGCGCGCAATGCTTTTTCAGTCCGATAAGTGAACATTCTTTTGTAAAATGTGATCCAGTTTTTGTTGGATTTTTTTTTTTTGTTTCTTGTTTTTGGAAAAAAAAAGTGTGTGGGTGGAAGAGGGGGGAGGGGGTATCCACTTTCAAGAAAAGTTATCTACTAAAATTAATCTGTTTAAAAAAATAAATCACAGGTTTTTCTCATTGTTTTTTTTTTCCCTCTGGGGGTTCAAGAATAGTTATCTAAATCTGTATTTAAAAATTCGGAGTCTATTAATAGATACTTTGAAAGTCTAATCATTATCACTAGTAGATTTAAACAACTCACCGAAAAAAAAATGACGTTTTCGTTGAAATATTTGATTTTACGTGACTTATGAGACCTCATTTGTCTCTGGGGTTTGTTTTTTTTGTTTTTTTTTTTGTTTGTTTGTTTTTGTTTTGTTTCGTTTTTTTTTTTTTTACTTTAGTAGTGTGAGGTAAAATTTCTGAATCAACCCACAATTTTAATATCTTCTGCATTCTTTTGCAACGGCAGACCAAACGAGAGAAAAACATCTAGTTTCCAAATTACAATTAATTTTGTATTTTGTATTTTGTTCGCGCAATCTGGCATGACGCCATATTATTGATAGCAAAAATAAAAACTAATCTGAAACTGTAGATGTTTCACTCACCAATTTACTGACAAGGGCTGTGCAACGTGTAGAAACTTTTAAATAAAACCATGTCGGCATTGTATGATTTTCTTACCGTGTCAAATCGATTTGTGGACCGCATGAAATTAATTAGGAATCCTATAGCAAAAACCCAGGCGTGTTTAAATTTAGATCTAGACTTCATTTTGCAGACGTTGAAGTAATGTGAGAGGAGAAAAACCCCATTTCGCAACTCGCCGAACATCTTTTTTATTTTTCATTATTTTTCTCGCTGTACGTGTTTTGTTAATTATGATTATTTGATAAAGTCATTTATGTCTTTGTATTTATTTATCTCTTTTCTTCTCGTACTTTGTTTCAATCACATCTCTTACACTGTTATTTCTCTATTTGTGTTTGTTTTCGATACGATTCATTTTGTTAGTCTTTTTTCCATTTCTTTTTGTTTGTCCTTCTCCTCCGTTTCTCTCTCTCTCTCTCTCTCTCTCTCTCTCTCTCTCTCTCTCTCTCTCTCTCTCTCTCTGTCTCTATCTATCTATCTATCTATCTATCTATCTATCTCTGTCTCTGTCTCTCTCTCTCTAGCAATCTTGTGGTCCCCTCTATTTGTATTTGTTTACGTTTCATTCCATTACTCTTTTTCCATTTCCTGTTGTTTGTCCCTCTCTCTCTCTCTCTCTCTCTCTCTCTCTCTCTCTCTCTCTCTCTCTCTCTCTCTCTCTCTCTGTCTCTGTCTCTGTCTCTCTCTCTCTCTCTCTCTCTCTCTCTCTATATATATATCTATATATATATATATATATATATATATATATATATATAGTAGTATATATATGAGTGAGATAAGTGTGTAGTTATAAACTCTGTCGTATAATAATTATCAAAAATCTAATTTGGAGACCCGTGCCATGCCCACATTGAAGCTTCTGATATGAATGTATTAGCAACTTGTAACAAGGTTGTCATGTCTAGTGCCTTCTTGTGCTAATCTCTCCTTGTTTATGCATGCGGATCTGTAGGCCTTTCGAGAGTAAGTGCTTTACAGATCGGTAACATGCAACAACATCAGCGCTAACACGCAACAGCATCAGCAATAAGATGTTACATCTCAGTTGTTAGGTCTCTGCATTTATTGTTGCTGTAGCCATTGTCATTGTTGGCGTTGCCGTTTATGTTGTTTTTTTTTTTTTGTCAGTTCATTATTGTTGCTGTTGTTGTTAACATCGACATCGTCGTCAACGGCTTGATGCTGTTATTGTGGCTTCTGGCGCTTTTATTGTTGCGCCAACGTTAAAGTTAATTTTGTATTAGTTTTTTTTTTTTGTTTTGTTTTGTTTGTTTGTTAAGTCGCAGCTATCACATTAATTTTGTCTTTTTGGCTTCATCAAAAGTAATCTAACCCACCGGATCTATAGCAAAATTATTTCGTCACTCACTGCATGCGCTAATCAAGCTGTGCTGCCGGCTTACATAAGACTTCATGTCGAAATATTGAAACCGTTACACGCCTCATGTCGAGATATTGAAACCGTAACACGCCTCATGTCGAGATATTGAAACCGTTACACGCCTCATGTCGAGATATTGAAACCGTAACACGCCTCATGTCGAGATATTGAAACCGTTACACGCCTCATGTCGAGATATTGAAACCGTTACACGCCTCATGTCGAAATATTGAAACCGTTACACGCCTCTTGTCGAGATATTGAAACCGTTACACGCCTCTTGTCGAGATATTGAAACCGTTACACGCCTCTTGTCGAAATATTGAAACCGTAACACGCCTCTTGTCGAGATATTGAAACCGTAACACGCCTCTTGTCGAGATATTGAAACCGTTACACGCCTCTTGTCGAAATATTGAAACCGTTTCACGCTTCTTGTCGAAATATTGAAACCGTTACACGCTTCTTGTCGAAATATTGAAACCGTTACACGCCTCATGTCGAAATATTGAAACCGTTACACGCCTCTTGTCGAAATATTGAAACCGTTACACGCCTCTTGTCGAACTATTGAAACCGTTACACGCCTCATGTCGAACTATTGAAACCGTAACACGCCTCATGTCGAAATATTGAAACCGTTACACGCCTCATGTCGAAATATTGAAACCGTAACACGCCTCATGTCGAAATATTGAAACCGTAACACGCCTCTTGTCGAAATATTGAAACCGTTACACGCCTCTTGTCGAAATATTGAAACCGTAACACGCCTCATGTCGAAATATTGAAACCGTTACACGCCTCTTGTCGAAATATTGAAACCGTTACACGCCTCTTGTCGAAATATTGAAACCGTTACACGCCTCTTGTCGAAATATTGAAACCGTTACACGCCTCTTGTCGAAATATTGAAACCGTTACACGCCTCTTGTCGAAATATTGAAACCGTTTCACGCCTCATGTCGAAATATTGAAACCGTTACACGCCTCATGTCGAAATATTGAAACCGTTACACGCCTCATGTCGAAATATTCAAACCGTTTCACGCCTCATGTCGAAATATTGAAACCGTAACACGCCTCATGTCGAAATATTCAAACCGTAACACGCCTCATGTCGAACTATTGAAACCGTAACACGCCTCATGTCGAAATATTGAAACCGTAACACGCCTCTTGTCGAGATATTGAAACCGTAACACGCCTCATGTCGAAATATTCAAACCGTAACACGCCTCTTGTCGAAATATTGAAACCGTTACACGCCTCTTGTCGAACTATTCAAACCGTAACACGCTTCTTGTCGAAATACTGAAACCGTTACACGCCTCATGTCGAAATATTGAAACCGTTACACGCCTCTTGTCGAACTATTGAAACCGTTACACGCCTCTTGTCGAACTATTGAAACCGTAACACGCCTCTTGTCGAGATATTGAAACCGTAACACGCCTCTTGTCGAACTATTGAAACCGTAACACGCCTCTTGTCGAGATATTGAAACCGTAACACGCCTCTTGTCGAACTATTGAAACCGTAACACGCCTCTTGTCGAGATATTGAAACCGTAACACGCCTCTTGTCGAAATATTGAAACCGTTTCACGCTTCTTGTCGAAATATTGAAACCGTTACACGCTTCTTGTCGAAATATTGAAACCGTTACACGCTTCTTGTCGAAATACTGAAACCGTTACACGCCTCTTGTCGAAATACTGAAACCGTTACACGCTTCTTGTCGAAATACTGAAACCGTTACACGCTTCTTGTCGAAATACTGAAACCGCTACACGCGTCCAAAAGATGGCACGGTAGCCAAGGTCAGCCACAACGGTTCACTTCCACGGACTACTATCGTCACGTACACGTGAGGGAAAAACAATTTTCGAATTAAACTTAAGCTCGCTATTTTGCCTCAGATTTGTCTGTTGTTTGATGTGGCCCGTCCATGACACGTAGATCTCAGGACGTACCAAACTTCGGTTTCCGCCAGGCTGGGCAGGGCATGACTGTAAAGATGAGGCCCTAAACTCGCTTACCGACGATGCGGGGTTTGAACACGTGAGGGAAGAGATTTGCGCTTTCTAGGGCGAAAGCTCCAGACCAGTAGCCACCAGCCGCTCCTATTTTTCTTGCCCTTTTTTTTTTTTTTTAAATTCATAAAACTTTCTTTTTGTGTTTTGTTTTTATTATATATTTTTTTCATTTTTTTTTTTTTGTGTAGTGTTTTTCCTCCACTCAAATGATTATTATCACCGCCAAAATACAAGCATAATTCTTCTTAGTATCAAGTAGGTCTATAACTAATCGTAATGACCTGCAACATTCTATATTTCTCGAGACGCGTGAACTTTGCCCTTTGTAGCGAAAGTTTCGAAGAAAAATCACGACCAGTGATCACGAAACAACCCCAAGTCTCGCTGTCTGTGCATGATTGTGTTACAGGTGGGTAGCCTACATGTAGCGGAGACAAGTCTCAATGTAGGCGACTACAGATTGTCTGTCAACAAGATAAGGGCAGACTTAACTCTGGTTATGTTTGCCCTACGTCTAAGAAGTCATAGAAAGTTGGTCCACTAGATTGGGCCTGAACGGCTTCAAGGTAATACATAACCGCTAGATCTAGTCTCCGTTTGAGAGTCTTGGGGAAACTTAGGGGACGTTTAGCTTCACATAAAAACCGTTCGGTCATGATACGGCTGCTGTATCGATAATCATTGCTCATTAATTTGCTTCTCGATACAGTTTCTTCATTATTTAAGCAATGTGGGTAGAATGATGGTGAGAAGAGCTGAAGTAATGTTACAACTACAAGTGATCATGATTATAATTGTTATAATGGCGTATAGCAATACTAGTGGCAGTCTTAAAGTAGCAGTAGTAGTAGTAGTAGTAGTAGTAGTAGTAGTAGTAGTAGTAGAGCAGCAGCAGCAGCCGCAGTAGTAGTAGTAGTAGTAGTAGAGCAGCAACAGCAGCCGCAGTAGTAGTAGTAGTAGAGCAGCAACAGCAGCTGCAGTAGTAGTAGTAGTAGTAGTAGTAGTAGTAGTAGAGCAGCAACAGCAGCCGCAGTAGTAGTAGTAGTAGTAGTAGTAGTAGTAGTAGTAGTAGTAGTAGTAGTAGTAGTAGTAGTAGTAGTAGTAGAGCAGCAACAGCAGCCGCAGTAGTAGTAGTAGTAGTAGTAGTAGTAGTAGTAGTAGTAGTAGTAGTAGTAGTAGTAGTATAAGAGCAGCAACAGCAGCAGCAGTAGTAGTAGTAGTAGTAGTAGTAGTAGTAGTAGTAGTAGTAGTAGTAGTAGTAGTAATATTAGTGGTAGTAGTTGTAGTTGTAGTAGAAGTAGTAGTAGTAGTAGTAGTAGAAAAAGTAGTAGTAGCAGCAGTAGTAGTAGTAGCAGCAACAGCAGCCGCAGTAGTAGTAGTAGCAGCAGCAGTAGCAGCCGCAGTAGTAGTAGAGCAGCAACAGCAGCCGCAGTAGTAGTAGTAGTAGTAGTAGTAGTAGTAGTAGTAGTAGTAGTAGTAGTAGTAGTAGTAATAGCAGAGCAGCAACAGCAGCCGCAGTAGTAGTAGTAGTAGTAGTAGTAGTAGTAGTAGTAGTAGTAGTAGTAGTAGTAGTAGTAGTAGTAGTTGTTGTTGTGCAAGTAGTGGTAATTGTTGTTGTTGTTTTTTTAATTGTTGTAGTCTGAAATAGACGTAAATGCGAATGCAGTAATAGGACTGAGAATAGCCTTTCAGGTGGGGCTTGCTATACACTGGAAGACCGATTATCAAGAGATGGAGGCCTCCTAGGGAGAAGGAGAGGAATGAGAAGAAGGAAAAGGTGGAGGAGGAAGAAAAAGATTTTAATCGGAACAGAAGAAAGGGAGAGGAAAATGTCCGCGATCATTTATTTTTTTTTTTTTTTTAACTTTTTTTTTTTTTAATCTCAATCTGGGTTTGTTGCAACATCGGGGATTGAGGTTGTCATGACAACAAGTCTGAAAGGCAGGCCACATAACGACGCTTGATCCAAGGATGGCATCGGCTTAGGTTTCTCCGTGGAGGAGAGAATCGCCCTAGTATCGTGGTTAAATTGTATTTTGTTTTTTTCCACAGTAAGAAGATATGGGTAGCGGATTTTCCCGCGCCTTTGAAATTTTAATTTCACGACCAGGAAAGAGGATTGCTCCAGTGACAATCATTGTCATCAGTGAATATGATTATAATGATGATGATGTTCATGATAACGATGATGCCGTTTTGAAATTGATGACTATACCCATCATCAGGATATATTTTGAAGATGAATATATTATAATGTGATAAACGTGCATTTGAATATGATGCTAATGTTGATGATGATGATGATGATGATGATGATGATGATGGTGGTGGTGGTGGCGGCGTTAGTGGTAATGCTGTTTGCAAGATGATGATGACCATACCAATCATCAGGATATGTCTTGAAGATGAATATAATGATAATAAACGTGCATTTGAGTATGATGATAATGACGATGATGATGATGGTGATGATGATGATGATGATAATGGTGGTGGTGGTGGTGGTAGCGTTTGGAACTCGATGACCCTAAAATCGTTATGGCGGTAGTCATTAGTGTGTTTCTGAAGATAAAATCTGTATTTGAATATGATAATGATGATGGTGTCGTTTGGAAAATGGTGAAGATGACAGTATTGGTAACTGTCGTTTGTTTCATTTCTTCATTTTGACTACGGTACCGAGAGAGAAGAAAAGTACTCAACGACACTTTCCTAGTTCAACAACTTACCACAGCGACATCTAGATAAAGCTGCAGTTTTTTTTATATGAAAAAAGAGAAATAGATCTAGATGTAATCTTCTCTATGACGGGTCGGCAATAAACTGTCTTCAGGAAGACGCTCTGTTCTTCCACAAGGATTGCGCCTTCACCGGGATGATAAATGATTCTCTGCAGACGACACTTGAGATTTGGTTTAAGTCTGGGATAACCTATCCTGTTTGTCTGCGTGTCTGTCTGTTGTCACGCCTGGCCTTGTCTGTACACATTGTACAGATCTCATGACGCACTTTTCATAATTATGTTGCTTATGATATGTTGATTCTGTTTTTTATGGGTTTTTTTTTTCTTGTTTCGCCTCTCTCTATAATCTCTCTCTCTCTCTCTCTCTCTCTCTCTCTCTCTCTCTCTCTCTCTCTCTCTCTCTCTCTCTCTTCTCTCTCTGACTCTCTCTCTCTCTTTCTCCCTTCTCTCTCTATCTCTCTCTTTTTCCCTCTGTCTCTCTTCCTCTCTCTCTGTCTCTCTCTCTTCTCTCTCTTCTTCTTCTTCTTCTTCTTCTTCTTCTTCTTCTTCTTCTTCTTCTTCTTCTTCTTCTTCTTCTTCCTCTTCCTTTAATTCTTTTTACTTTCCTGTGGACGTTTGTTTTAACC
Source organism: Elysia crispata (assembly GCA_033675545.1). NCBI lineage: Eukaryota > Metazoa > Mollusca > Gastropoda > Plakobranchidae > Elysia > Elysia crispata. The sequence goes on from JAWDGP010001514.1 coordinate 87,757, forward strand.
CTATTTCTTATCATCCCCTTTTAGCTTTCATTTTATCCCCTTTCCTCTTCTCTCTCTCTCTCTCCCTCTCTCTCTCCTCTCTTTCTCTCTCTCTCCCTCTCTCTCTCTCTCTTTCTCTCTCTCTCTCTCTCTCTCTCTCTCTCTCTCTCTCTTCATTACTCCCAGGTTCCGGGCCTCAGTTTTCACTCTCACATCGAGTGCACAGCACCCTTTCGATCTGTTGACTTAGTTGATCTGTTGTTTTGTCTGGCCTTCTTGTCATTGTTTTTACAGGCGTGTCAGACTCTCTTACACTAGCTGTCAATATGATAGGCAGCATTGTGGGATTGTGTAATCCTCATTTTAACTTGTGTATTTGCCGAACGGTGATTAAACGCATCGAATAATTAATTCCACTCAATGCTTCTTTTCCTTGTTCACCCTAGATGTAAAAAAGGTGGCGAGATATTGATTGACATAAAATATTTACAGGTGAGGCAACTCTACTGGCGCAGCTCAGGCCCTGTATTTAACAAATTGCTTTGTTTCTCTGTCTGACTGTCTGTCTGTCTGTCTCTCTCTCTCTCTCTCTCTCTCTCTCTCTCTCTCTCTCTCTCTCTCTCTCTCTCTCTCTCTCTCTCTCTCTCTCTCTCTCTATCTCTATATCTGTCTCTCTCTCTCTCTCTCTCTCTCTCTCTCTCTGTCTCTCTCTCTGCCTCTGTCTCTCTCTCTCTGTCTCTCTCTATCTCTATCTCTATCTCTCTCTATCTCTCTATCTATCTATCTATTTACCTCTCTGTTTCTTTCTACCCCGCCCCTCCTCTCTCTCTCTCTCTCTCTCTCTCTCTCTCTCTCTCTCTCTCTCTCTCTCTCTCTCTTCCCTCTGTTCTACCAGAATCCTAATTCAGACCAGGTCACGTAATTAATATTTTTATAAAAGAATTTCCTATGCCTCTATAGACTTCTTATCTTCTACCTCGCAAAATGCTTTGAAGCGGCTAATTAATATGTTCGACAAGCAAAAAATAAAACTAAAAAAACCTGAGATCACGTTGCAAGGACATGGCATTATCAAGCAATTAAATGTCAAACATCAGAAGCTTTCTTTCTACCTCCTTTTTTCCCCCTCTCTTTCTATCGAAGATAAAGGGTATAAAGTTACGGGATGGTATGCTTCTATAGCACAACGGAGCAATTCAAAATTAAACGCAGAGAGCGCTATTTCAATAAATATTAGAGTAGAGAGTTAATTTTGTAAAACCCAAATGTATTTATACATGCTTTTAAACATTCATCATCATGTGGTATTTAAAATGCGCAGCTATAACTCACGCAAGGCAGGTTTTTTTTTTTGAGTTATTGTTTTTTCGGGAATTCCTAGTCTTAAAACAAGCATTTGAAAGTGTATATATATATATAAGATTTGGAAAATAAACAGTCAGATGTTTTCCTATACGTTGTTGTTGTTATTTTTGATTTTGTTGCGTGACTTTGGCAGTTTGTGCATGAAGTTTTTTGTCTTTAATTTTGCTCTTTTTTGTTGTTGTTATTGTTGTTATTGTTGTTGTTTGAACAACACGACTGTCATTCCACCTGCACGTGTAAACGTCACCTTGACCTAAAATTTTATGTGGAAAGAACGATACGTTTACATCAAGAGCAGGCTGCACATGTAGTTATAATTATCGCAAGAGTGGACTCCCCTTTCCTTCTGTACGTTACGAAATGTTTTTATTGTTTTTTTTTTAAAAGGGGGGCGTTGCCAGAGTCAATTTATTTTTTGTTCTCCAACACTTAACATCACATGTGCCGCACTAAAATAATGTCGTGTATATGAAGTGTGTGGCCTAGCTTGGAACTTGGATTATCACTACTTTGATAGAATGAAACGAAAGTAGTTCCTTTTGTTTTTTGTAATTCCTAAATGGCTTTTCTTCTCTGTGTTTTTAACTTGGACGTTTCAGTGATGTTGTGTTTCATCTCTTAAAAATCTTATTCCATTTTTAACGCCATTTTTTAAAAAGATCACTTCCCTCTCAACAATTATAGCATTTAAAACTATTAGGAAGTTTATTATTTTTTTAAAGTGAAAGTAGTGGTATAGATATTCAAAATTTACTGTGATGGTAATAGTGGTAGTAGTAGTAGTAGTAGTAGTAGTAGTAGTAGTAGTAGCAGCAGCAGCAGCAGCAGCAGCAGCAGCAGCAGCAGCAGCAGTAGTAGTAGTAGCAGCAGCAGCAGCAGCAGCAGCAGTAGTAGTGATGGTAATGGTGGTAGTGGTGGTAATAGAAGCAGGATTACAAGTAGTACATTGTACTGGCAGTCGCAGAAGTAGCAACGGCAACAGGTTATCTATAATTGAACAGTGATAGTTTTAATTGTAATCATTATTCTAGTAATTGTAGCAGTCCGTTATCTGTGGCAACCAATCTTGTAGGCTACGTGTCGAGTTTCACACTTTAGGCTTGATTGATGAAATAGTGGTTTGTTTTTGCTATGTTTTTTTTTTTTTATATATATATAGAATTGCTTTTCAACGATTTTACTTTTAATGGATAGACGCATTGTCATATGTTATCATGGTCATAAATATGTGTGAAGTCATTGACGCAAATAAGGTATATTAAATTAATTATGTAGTGGATCAGAAAGTTTCTGTGCCATGCGCTTTGAAATCTAAGCGTGATGTATAAATGCATTTTGCTGATGTTGTTTTGACTCTTGTCATGTCAACACATTAGTTGGTGATTTGGCACACGCTGTCATCATGCGGTGTGAACTTCACTATGTGTTATCAACTATGTTATAGCTATAGATAGCTGTGTGACATTGTTGTGTATTGGATATAGAGCTAGGAAGAGAGAGAAACATTACTTGAAGTACTTTGAGATCTTAATCTTATGAGGCATCCATTGTTTAGCTTAAATTTTAATAATCCCTTTGTTGTCCCTTTTCTCCTACAATAATGCCAGCTTGTGTTCATATTTCGCGGCCAAATTTTGAAATATATATTTGACCTGCAGGCGTGTTACATGAAATCAGGACAATAATGATGAAGCGTGTTGTGGTAAAATCAAGATCCTGTTCTCCCGAGTATCCTATTCCTAACATTATTTCAAGTTGTGTGCTCCTTTCTGCTCCACTTTTTTGTTGTTGTTTTTTTTGTTTGATGATCCCTTTTGGTTATGGTTGTTTGTAACGGACAAACAATCACCATTTTTGCAGCCTCGAGTGCCGCTAAGCTGTCCAGCGCGTGCTGTATTTTTGCTTCCGTGTTCGTGTTATGAATTATAATAATTCAAGCGCACTATAATTTGCTTCTCTGCTATGAAATGATAATATTTGAAGTGCACTTTGATCTGGCACACCATTAGGCTGTGTAGCTGAAATTTGAAAATATTTTCCAAGACTCACTACTGAGTATTTTATTAGGCTCTCAACTTTATAGCAACATCCTGCATAGCTGTCGTCTTGTTTGGTATCACAAGAGGCATGAAACTGCCTTGTGAACCGTCGTACAAAATGGCGATAAAGCCTTGACGTCACTGTTCCCAAAGTAACGCTTAGTTTCTGGTTCTAAACAATCTATAATTTTTCGCCGCTGAACAGCGAGAAGATCTTAAGTTGTCGAAAAGTTTAATTGACTCCCTCCTGAATAGGTTTTACGTGTTACGAGTTATATTTACCGCTCGGTGTAAACATTATTTTTTTTATAAGAGTAATTTTGATAAACCTTCAAACTCTTTTGAATAGTTCCTTAACGAGTGCAATTGTGAATAATCATATCACTTTAAAAAGGGTGGGGGGGGGGGGTGTTAGGGTAATTGAAATTTCATTATTTGATCTTTTATTTTTTTTTCCAAGCGAACTTTGTAGAGATGGGAAAACGGATTGCCTCTAAGATTGGCAAAAGTTGGGTTTCAAAATAAACCAAGTGATCGGCATCAGTAAACAAAGAAAAAAAAAATGGCTCACTAGAAGATTTGGATCATAATTGAACATCATTCTGAACTTTATCTTCTATTCTTATCTACCAAAGGGTCCAGAATCCTGAAGGTTCTACTCCAGACTAAGAATTTGAGTCAAAACCTAAACCTATGTCGCCTCAATTCTTAGGTCCCTATCAAGATAAAGGCAAGAAATGAATCAAATAATATGCCTTCCTTTTGACAATAGAGTTTTGTTTTGGTTGAACTGTCTTATTTGCGCAGCGGCATTTTTTTTTTTTCAATTCCTTTATTGTTATTGCCACAATCGGTTATTCATAAATAAAACTGCTTATATTCTTCCTTGTCTAGGCATTATTATACAGCGTCTAAAAAATAACTGTTTACTGGTTTTTGTTTTTTGTTTTTGTATCTATTAGCAGTTAATACAATTGGTGAGGTTGAACTCCAAAATACCTTTTTTTTTTTTATTTTACTCAGTGGGTGGCTAAGATGGCACGTGTATGCATCCATTGAATGCTCTTTCAAGCTTTACGGGGTTTTTTTTGTTTTGTTTTGTTTTGTTTTGTTTTGTTTTCTTCTTCTTTTATTATTAGATCTTTGTCTTCTTTGTTCACTTCACCTCAATACTTTTTTTCTTCTTCTTTAACCCTTTATTGTTCGTCTCAAGCGTGGACGTTCATTAAGCACACGGTTGAGTCAGTGAACGCGAATTGCACACCATTCAGGGTTTTCCCGTATTAGTTTTACTCGACGTGCACGGCGCGCAGTTTCGATCATAGTCTGAACATTGAGGCCCAGTGGCTGCAAGCAAGCAAGGGTAAAGTGCCCCTTTTTACGGTAATGGCACAGACGGAGGGATATAGATTTTTCGTGTTTGGTAAATAGAAAAAGTGAGAGAGAGAGAGAGAGAGAGAGAGAGAGAGAGAGAGAGAGAGAGAGAGAGAGAGGGAGAGAGAGAGAGAGGAGGAGGAGGAAAGGCTTACATTGTCGGTGTATAGTATAGAATTGCATTAGAGGGTGAAAGGATAGGTGAACAAATAGAGAAAGAAACAGGCCGGGAAAAGAGAAAATGTTGAAGAGTGAACAAATAAAGTGAAGAGTGAACAAAGTAAAGTAAAGAAAGATCAAATACTCTGAAATATTCAAAGATGGTCTTTTAGGTATTGGTGTATTCTGATATTTGTGCGTAAACAAAGATGGGTTACCGAGAAGCGCGGCATTTTATTAAGTAGACCGAACTGGAAATGTTTATAGAGACATGCGTGCATTTAAGAATTCTCAGAGAATCAGCTCGGTTATTGTCTGTGCACGATCTGTTCAAATAATGTCTATTTACACACATAAGTACGAGTGTTCAAATACTGTCTATTCTCACACATAAGTGCGAGTGTAATTGGTTCTTATTGCGTAAATTCAAGGGTCAAGGTCAGAGTTAGGGTTAAGTAAACTTTTCTCCCGGTGGGCGAATAAAATCTTTTTGTTTTTTTAGTAATTTGCACCTGCGTGCGTATAAAAACAGTGCATGTAGAGTAAAAGCTTAATAGTTATTTGCACCTGCGTGCGGATACATGTCTTTATTCAGACAAAAGTCCTTTGGGCGAAGACATTAGCTGTGGATATGAACAATTACTGCTATAATTAGCACCCGTGCATATTCCGACCCAGTCGGCTGGTGGCAGACAGACAGACTGACTGACTGACTCACCTTCCTATAAATGAGCTGTCGCACCGATACAAGCGGTTACCCCACACCGTATAAAGAAGGAGCAATAATTGTTGATAAATAAACAGTGAAAAAAAAAAAGGTGTGGCCGGGACTTTGTCCATTTGTCATAAACCTTGCATGAGGTTTTTTTTTTTTTGTTTTTTGTTTTTTTAACCAGGGGTTGCTCGGGGTGTTGGGTCGATGGTGAGCGAATGGGAAAAGAGAGGAGCAAAGACCAGCAGCTATTATTAGGAAGAGAGGGGAGATTTGGGGGGGGGGGGGGGTGAGGCAACTTCACGCCGAGCTGCGAAGCTCTTAGATTAAACACAAATTGCTGCAACTCATGCGTAACCTTGGATGAATTTCATCATCACCTCACCTCATCTCACAAATACGCAATACCGGCTTGCTGTATATTTTTAGAAACGGGGCTTAATTTGTCTACAAAAGGATTATGAAGACTTGCCGTCGTGAACTATGAATATGGCTTCACATAGTGTAACTCACTCTACTATCCAATAGGATTGGAAAAGGAAGAAAAAGAAACGGAATCAATTAAAAAGGCTCTTAAAGATCTGAGAGATCAAGCGGTGTGCTGAAAAAAATCGATTTCTGGACTGGTTAGGAAATAGTGATCGTGGGTGCATAATATAGATTTCAGACTAGATGTTGCAGGCGAGGGAGGTTTAGGGATAGATGCAGTGGGGGGGGGGGGGAGGTGGGGTTGGGTGAGAGAACAGGATGGAAATGCAAGATGGAGATAATTGTTAAGAGAAAAAATGGACAGACTGGCTGGTCAAGGAAGTGAGGGGAGGGGGGAGAGAGAGAGAGAGAGAGAGAGAGAGAGAGAGAGAGAGAGAGAGAGATGAATGGACAGACTGGCAGATCAAGAAAGTGTGTGTGTGTGAGAGAGAGAGAGAGAGAGAGAGAGATGAATGGACAGACTGGCAGATCAAGAAAGTGTGTGTGTGTGTGTGTGAGAGAGAGAGAGAGAGATATGCAAATAGACAGACTGGCTGTCAGAGAGAGAAAGAGACAATGTAAATCTTCAGTATTAGAAGAAACCTTAAGAACTTCATTAGTGCGACTGAGTTTAATAGGTCAAGGTTGACTTGAACGAGAGAAAAGAATATATCGTACGTGTAGAGTTCAAACAGTCATTCACTAAAAAAAAAAACAAAAACAAAAAAAAAACTTAGCGCTTTACAAGGGAACATTTAATTTAACCGTTTGCCGGCTAAAACTCTGTCTAAAAGCGGCCATAAAGATAACACCTTGTACCAGGATTTTGGTTGGCCAGGAGAAGGGAACTACTGCCAGCCATAAAGATAACACCTTGTACCAGGATTTTGGTTGGCCAGGAGAAGGGAACTACTGCCAGCCATAAAGATAACACCTTGTACCAGGATTTTGGTTGGCCAGGAGAAGGGAACTACTGCCAGCCATAAAGATAACACCTTGTACCAGGATTTTGGTTGGCCAGGAGAAGGGAACTACTGCCAGCCATAAAGATAACACCTTGTACCAGGATTTTGGTTGGCCAGGAGAAGGGAACTACTGCCGATCAGCCGAATATGCCAAACACTTTTTTTTTTTTATTATTTAACTTAACGCGATGTGCGTCACTGGAGGCCAATCCATCAATTCGATATCAGAGATAGACAATCGATGATAAGAACTTAGTTCAATCGATAATGTCCTCGTGTTGAAAATGCTAGTTTAGCAGTTGAAGAAAAATCAAAGCCGGTAAAACGTTACTGCAGTTAGTCTTCAATGATCAACGTTACTAGATCTAGATCTACATCTAACGTTAGTTAGTGTGTGTGCAAAGCTGAAACTGTGGTGTTTGGGGTTTTTTTGTTTGTTTTTTTTTTTGTTGCTTTTTTACGTTAATGCATTCAGTCTTCACTAGATGTATGTCTAGTTCTAGTTTGTGCATGCAAAGCTAAAACTGTGGTGATACTGTTTTGGGCTTTTTATTTCTCTTCCTCAATTGTTTTTTTTTTTTCTTCTTCTTCTTCTCATAGACGGTTTCGGATAAACTTGACAAAACCGCTGATTTGGTGAGATATAAATATTATCCCTAAACTTTTACGTCAGGAATAGAATTCAAACTGTTCATTTAAAAAATTTACTTGACCGCCAGCAACAGAATTAAAAGTATGTCTACTCCAAACCGAGGCTCCCCAAGAAATAGACCCGAGTAGCCAAAATAAATTAAAAAAAAAAAAAAAAAAACTTTTGCAGTAAATGTGAAAGCGACCTATATCATTTAACTATTTGGCAGAGTTAGGGCAGATATTTCTGTCGTGTGGGCCTGTGGGTTGAACTTTAAGTGCGTTCTGTGCGCAATTCTGTTCTAACTATTGAAACGTTATAAGAATTAGATCATTGCAAAATTGTTCACTTCGGCCTGAATTTTAGGAGGCGACCAGACGTCATTGTTTTGTCCCCATTCAATGAGGGCCCCGTATTTAAAAAAACGTCGCAAACTATTATATCCTTTATTATTTTATGAGCCATAAGCGGCACACCTGCTATTGAAAAGTCTTTGAAGCAGCTAGCAGTTCTGTTACTATCAAGGGATTTATTTAATGTTATTTCAGAAGATCAGTTTGGCGGGTCCACACAGCGAAGTGGGCTAACAAAGGGGCTGCAACTCTTTTGATTAATTTATCTTTTTTTGTCATGATTTGTTTCACTTCAGTTGATTCGCAAAAGGTAGAGATACTCGATAGCCTGCCTTGAACAGATAAGCCAGTGTCTACGCACACCGTTTTTGTTTTTTGTTTGTTTGTTTTTTAGTGTTTTTGTTTTGCTTTGCTTTTTTTTTTCAGTTACGCAAATCATAACCGGGTACACACAATGGCACAGAAACTTGATTTTAATTGCCCTGTGTTTGTTTTTTTTTGTGTGTGTGTGGTTGTTGTTTTTTTTTATTATTATTATTTTTTATGTCTTTTTAAACTGGTTTATTAGATAATTTAACAAAATCCCTTTTGTATCGTGTAGGGTAAAGGTATACGCGTGTAGTTTATTTCAACATGGTCACCATGCTCTACCAGTACAGTATCTCGGTGTCATACGTATGTATGATGCAACAACTACTATTAGTACTAAGCCACAAGCCGTGACTCCCTCGTTATTTGCATCTCCTCCCGACACATTAACCCCAGTATTACCGCGTTGGATGTTGCACAGGCGAATCTCTTTACAAAGACAAGACTAATTTATAGGAAGGTACTTCATAATTATTGGAAAAATCCAAATCTATTGATAGGTCCTTCTAAACATCTATTATCCTGTAGATTTAAATATAATTAATGCGCAGCTGGGAATTTCCGAAAGGCTGTGCACCTTTAGGCACCGTTTGGCACTTTGTGCGAGAGCTCTTCTAATAAGCGTATTAGAGGATGTTGAAAAAGGTTGTTTTTTTTTAGAGTAGAGACTAAGCTGGTTTCCCATAATACAGCTCGATTTTTTTTTAATTCAAATCAAACATTAAGTGAGAACCGTCTCAATACAGAAATCAAACTTTTTTTTTTTTAAAGCTTCTCCAACATTAAAGATTCTACTCATCTATTGTATCAGTGATTATCTTTTTTATGTCGCTGGCGGTCGGGTTATCTAACTTTAAGCCAGGACAAAGGGGTGACTGATAGCGCAGTAGGTAAAGAGCGGGGCCGATAGGATGGAGGTACAGGGTGATGCGTGGGGGTCTCACCTAACCACAGTCCCATGGTAAGGCTGGACGGGAGCCAATATTCTCTGGGACTGGTGAGCTGAAAGTAAGCAATTGCATTCCCGTGCTATGTTGGGGTCTACAGCAAGGGCCACTGCTCGCTTAAAGAGGGTGCTGAATCACGACAACAAACTACTCAACTAAAGAGGCTGCAGAATCAGCAGCAACTACAAAAACAGCAGCAGCAACAACAACAGCAACAGCAACTACAACAACTACAACAGCAACAACAACAGCAACTACAACAGCAACAACAACAGCAACCACAACAACAACAACAACATAGCTAGGACCCACTGTACGAACATGTACACGATGTTCATTGGTTGTTAAGGAAGCAAGAAAAATTGGTAGATGCCTAGGAGAAAAGCTACTTTTCCATCTATTTATATTTATCATGAGGTTGGTAGATCATTAAAATGTCTTAATTGTCATTATATTGATGATGCCTTCATAAAAAAAGAGCATGTCAACATCAGATTTTTCCGAAGCTGGGCAATGGTTTGTCGTACATCATTATTTGCCCCATCTCGCTCTGGCTGTTTAGGGAACTGTATTCTTTTCTAGACGAACAGCTCCGTTTGAGCATATCAGTAATCCTGAATGCTTTGTCAACGACCTTTTCTACCTCTTCAACACGGCTCTTGTCAGGTAGAATAGCTGTTAAAAAAATTTTAGGGTCCCAAATCGTTCGTCAAAATAATTATCGTTTTTTTCTCGAGAAATTTTGGAATCTCAAATGACGGAAAATGTGAACTAGCACGGATGGTTTGACTCGAACTCCGGATATTCCATACAAATATTTAGTCAAGTGTGTTGTCATACGGTCTCTCGAGCTTGTGATCCAAGGAAACAACCTTAGTAACATCAGAGTACTCGCCCGGAATTAAGGCAGAAAAATACAGATCAGGATATTGGGAGCATTTTGATTGGAGTTTCAACCGTAAGCAATTAGCGAATCAATCAATCAATCAATTTCTTTTCCTTCTTCCTCGTATTACTGTTGTGTCTCGGTCGAAGCTCAGTTTGCGGGATTGAAGTTTGTTCTCATTCTGAGGCAGGATATTTTATACACTGTTCGTGCTTTGGCCAGATGCCACACTACGGTTAAGCTCTGAGTTTTGACAACATTGCTATGGGACAATCAATTAGATTCTAGTCATTTTTAAGATGCGTTAAGTTTTTTTTTTTTTTTTTTTTTAATTGTATTTTACATTACAAATGACGAACAGACTTCAAGTCCTGTATAATTTTTTACCCTCACTCTGATAGTTATGCGTGTTTCTTCTGCCCCTACCTTGATGGATTTTAGACCTAAATTAAACGAAATGGTGCAAGTTTATTTCACAGCATTCTTTAGGGGGTTTTAATTGTTTAACTTGACTGCGCAATTCTCTAATAGCATTGGAGCGATAAATTTGTGCATCCTTGTCATCACCAATTCGTCACAATGATGAACTAGGACAAGGCCTGCGAGTCTGCAAATTCTTCAAGTGGATAAAAATTATCCGTCCTATTTTAATCAGTGAAGCCACCGTAAAACGATAGTAATAACACAGGTTTGTAAAGTTTGACAGTAAAATGTGCGCTAGGCCTAATTCATTTCATTAAAGGACGTTTTTCTGGGGTGCGTTCGCTTAGCAAAGCAGATCAGTCGTGTCTACAAAAGAAAACACGGAGTTAACAGTTCGTGTTCTTGACCCGTGACGCAACTCAGTTTATCTTTTGTAACCAAGCAGATATGAAGTCACGCCCCCCTCGCAAACTCCAGGCCTACTTATGAGATTTTTTTTTACATATTGTATCGAGTGTGTTAGTGTTTCGATACTGTTTTGCAGAAAGGCCTTCTGAGATTAGACCATTGTCTCGTTCATCAACGCATGATTTGGAAACTTCGAGTTGGAAGTCTGTAATAGAGAAGTTCCTATCGTGCTGTGCTTTTGTTTATTATTATTTTTCGAAAAGAATGATGTCTGTGTCTTAAAAAAAAACTCGCTTAAACGTGGTTTCTGTTGCTATAATACGCCTACCTGTTGCTTTGAATTATCAGACTCAAGTGTAATGAAATAATAGTCCAGGCTAATGGTAGCTTTTATTTTTAAAAATTTTGCAACTGTTTTTTTCAAGTGATGTCTTGTGCTTTTGGAAGCTTTATTTATGGCTTTTTTTTTCCACAAAGTGTTTCACTGAAAACCAGAATAGTGTATGTAAACCATTTTGATACCGTTGTCGTGTTTCTCTGTAAATTCGATCGAAACTTATAATATTTATTACGACATAGGTTTTAGTTAAGTTTAGTTAAATTGTTGTATGAGGTGGATAAAGTTTTATCACAGTGGTAACAAAGCAGATAACAAAGAAGCTACATCGAACCTTTTGATTTCCTTTTCGATGTCGGTTGTACAAAAAATTACTAATTTTTAATCGGAACAGTAATATCTTCATATATCACATTAATATAAATAGATGAAGAGGATTTTTAGATGACCTGGAGCTACAGTACTGACAGTAATTCCACACGCTATAATTATCTGTTCGCATCAGAATCCGATTCTTGTTAGATTCTTAGCGACACCTACTGCTGTATGTTTTTTGTTGTTGTTGTTGTTGTTGTTTTTTGTATTTTGTTTTTTTTTAGTAGTGATATCCGAAAGATCAATTCAGGCAAGCTGGCTACTAAAAATGTCCATTAATTTGTATTCGATTATTTTGCGATCAGTTTTTTTTTTTTTTTAGTAGATCGATCAGTTTCTCTAGTTTTTTTTAGCTTATGGTGACAAATTATTTCCACGAAACTATTCAAATGAAATCGTCATTCTTTGGCCTTGCGAGATGGTTGTTTATGGCAATTTGAATTTTGTTTTGTTTTTTTTTTTTAAGATTTTTTTTTAGCCGAGCTAGCAGTATATAGTTTTGTCTCATGTGCCCTTGAGAATTGACATCACAAATATCACATCAAATTGAGAGTATAGGATTTGCCATTTTTCCGACCTTCCTGTGACAGTGTTTCGGTTCTTGAAAATCTAAGTGAATTTCCAAAGGCAAAGCTTTTCGTACTCTTGGAAAAAAGTCAAAGTTCTGGAGAATATTGGAAAAAGCAATCAAGGATAACACGATTTGAACATACAGACAGGAATCGAGCAAAGATCTGAGCTCGACGGGTTTTAATGTCGGAAAACTTTCTATCAACAAGCAGAGGGCCATGTCGGCTTTAAAAGCTGTGAAGCAGGTAAGTTCTGTAGCCCCCCAGTTCTATGGTTAAATATTTCACTTGATGTAAGTAAGTTCTGTAGCCTCACAGTTCTATGTTTAAATATTTCACTTGATGTAAGTAAGTTCTGTAGCCCCACAGTTCTATGGTTAAATATTTCACTTGATGTAAGTAAGTTCTGTAGCCCCAAAGTTCTATGGTTAAATATTTCACTTGATGTAAGTAAGTTCTGTAGCCTCACAGTTCTATGGTTAAATATTTCACTTGAGGTAAGTAAGTTCTGTAGCCTCACAGTTCTATGGTTAAATATTTCACTTGATGTAAGTAAGTTCTGTAGCCTCACAGTTCTATGGTTAAATATTTCACTTGATGTAAGTAAGTTCTGTAGCCCCACAGTTCTATGGTTAAATATTTCACTTGATGTAAGTAAGTTCTGTAGCCCCACAGTTCTATGGTTAAATATTTCACTTGATGTAAGTAAGTTCTGTAGCCCCACAGTTCTATGGTTAAATATTTCACTTGATGTAAGTAAGTTCTGTAGCCCCACAGTTCTATGGTTAAATATTTCACTTGATGTAAGTAAGTTCTGTAGCCTCACAGTTCTATGGTTAAATATTTCACTTGAGGTAAGTAAGTTCTGTAGCCTCACAGTTCTATGGTTAAATATTTCACTTGATGTAAGTAAGTTCTGTAGCCTCACAGTTCTATGGTTAAATATTTCACTTGATGTAAGTAAGTTCTGTAGCCTCACAGTTCTATGGTTAAATATTTCACTTGATGTAAGTAAGTTCTGTAGCCTCACAGTTCTATGGTTAAATATTTCACTTGATGTAAGTAAGTTCTGTAGCCCCACAGTTCTATGGTTAAATATTTCACTTGATGTAAGTAAGTTCTGTAGCCTCACAGTTCTATAGCTATAATATTTAACTTAATGTAAGTAAGTTCTGTAGCCTGACTGTTCTATAGTTAAATATTTCACCTCATGTGGACCGGCGTGATAAGTGAGTTATAGTAGGGCTTTGAAAACGACATGAAAGAAGAAATTTGGAAAAGAAAGAAAATAATGATTAAATTAAAAAAAGAAAAAAAAGAAAAAAAAAGCAGACTTGAAAGCGGATATATAGAGTGAGTTTCAGTTGCTGTAGAAAAACCTCACTAATGTAATATGGTAAAATGTATCTTCGAGTTAGGCAGAAAAATAGAGGTTATATTCTTTCTCGCTATAGGGATGTCTTTCATCTTTCTATTTACTCATTTAACTGTCTTTTCTCTCTATCTAAGTTTTTACTTTGCACGCATGTTCTTTCCCCTCTATCTATCTACTGCCCCACCCCCCCCTCTCTCTCTCTCTCTCTCTCTCTCTCTCTCTCTCTCTCTCTCTCTCTCTCTCTCTCCCTCCCTCTCTCTCTTTCTGAGTCTCTCTCCAGACCATTTCTAATCAAGCCTGTATTTCTAGATCTCATCACGAAATCAAATTACTTTCCGATAAGCTTATTCGCTTGCCGTTTCACCAATCACACGCCTTATCTCAACATCCTTCTCTGATATAGCCTATACATTGCAGCCCTTCGCGAGAACGCTCTAAACAAACAGCACTTTAGTGAAGTGCCTTCGCGTGCCCATGTTTGCCCAGTAGTTCTAGATCTAGCTGGTTTGTATCTATAGGTCTAGATCTAGATCTAGCTGGTTTGTATCTATAGGTCTAGATCTAGATCTAGCTGGTTTGTATCTATAGGTCTAGATCTAGATCTAGCTGGTTTGTATCTATAGGTCTAGATCTAGATCTAGCAGGTTTGTATCTAGGGGTCTAGCTCTAGTTGGTTTGTATCCCTAGAGCGCCGCCACTAGAAGCTGTTCCGTATGAAAACTTGTGTTTACTGCTCAGTAGGCTAGGCCTTGTTCTACAGTAACAGAGCAGGTTAATATTGTAATAGGTTGTATTTTTCTGCTCTGCCATCCACCTACCCCAGCAATTTGCCCGTTTTGTCTTCATAGTTACGTTTGTCTCTTTCAATTTCCCTTTATATGTAAGTCTGTCCACGTCTGTCTGTCAGTCTGTCTTTTTGTCTGTTTCTGTATATATCACTCCCACTAATACCCTCTCTGGCTTCTCGTCAAATTTACTCTTCGCCCCTTTTTACATTGCCATCAATCTATTTTAGTTTTTTGTGTTTCTGTCCCTGAAATTTGTTTTCTTTCCCACTCTCTCTCTCTCTCTCTCTCTCTCTCTCTCTCTTTCTCATTCTCTTTCTCTCTCTTTCTCTCTCGCTCTCTGTCTCTTTTTTCCTCTCTCTCTCCCTCCCTCTCCCCCTTATCTCTCCCCCATTAAACTCATCATAGCATGATTTGTCAATGCCCATCTTTTTATCTATTTCTTCCCTCTATCACCCCCTCTCATATCTTTCACTTTCTCTCTTATCTTCCTCTTCTCCTCTCGTTGTCTCTCTCTTCCCCTCTTTCTCTTTTTTTCCCGCTTCCTGTCTCCCCCCCCCCCCTCTCTCTCTCTCTCTCTCTCTCTCTCTATCTCTCTTTCACTCTCTTTTCTTCCTCTGAATTTTCTCTCTCAATTACTCTTTATCAATCAGAAAAGATAGAATCTGAATTCTGAGAAGAATAATAGTGTTTTCTACTAAGACACACTTCTATTACTTTTGAATGAAATTTTAACGGAAATCATCAATCTGATGTAGAAAGTTGTTTTGTTTAATTACGCTTAAGTTTTATTTTCCGACGTTGAATTGCACACCGTTCTACACGAGATTTTCCGGTATTTCCCGATTACACGAGCCTTTTTGGTGCGTCCTTTGCATTTATCGGTTAAAATAAGTAAGATATACATAGCAGAGGCTTCATATAAAACCAGAAACTCCTCAAAGTTCACAACACAAAAACAAAGCTATAAGAAACTTTAGCCAGGATAGATCTATGCTGAGTACAAAAATGTAAGACAGTGTTACTGTGGTTTTACACGTCTGTCTGATAAAGGAAATCATACCAGCTTATTCTGTGCTTTCCTAAGCCATTTAATAATCCTTTTAAACGTTGGTTAGAAAGCTATGGATTCTCACAAATAAAAGTGTGTAAAGATGCACAGCCTTGCAAGAATTGATAGCTGCCCATTTGTTTTGACCTATATGATAACGAAAGGTTAAAGGTTTTTTTTGCTGTTTTTTTTTTTTATTTTATAAAATTACCTTTTTCTGTGTGTGATCTAATTAGATCTCAATATGAGATGTGCAATCCAAACCTGGGAAAAAGGAACTGGCTAATATTTTTATTTTATTTTTTTTTTTTTCCTTTTTATTTATCTTTTTTTTTCTTTTCTTTTTTGATCTTTAACATAGTTACAGATAATTATTCGGAAAGTTCCGCTTGAGAGATAGTTACCAATTTATCACGGTTCGTGGAATAGTTTTATCTACACAACTATTGTCTCTGTGTGTGAGATGCGCAGTCCAACTCTGAACAACCTGAACCAGCAGATAAAGTTGTTTTTTGTTTTGTTTTTTGTTTTTTTTCCTTTGTTTGTTTGTTTTTGTTTTTTTTTAAACATAGTTATGTTTACACGGAAAGTCCTGTTCAAGAGAATACCTACCAATATGTCTAGGTTCGTGGATTAGTTTTATCTACACAACTATTGTCTCTGTATGTGACATGAGCATTTCAAGCCTGGACAATCTGAACTAGTACATCTTTTTTTTTTTTAATCTTTAACATAGTTACGTTTAGACGGAAAATCCTGTATGAGAGACAGTTACCAGTTTATCATGGTTCGTGGAATAGTTTTATCTACACAACTATTGTCTCTATATGTGATATGTGCAATCCAAGCCTGGAAAACCGGAACTACCTAATCTTATTTTTTAATCTTTAACATAGTTACGCAGACGGAAGTCCTGCTTGAGTGACAGTTATCATTTAATCATGGTTCGTGGAATAATTTTATCTACACAATTATTGTCTCTTCAGCGTAGGTCGAGGTTAGGCATTGTCACTAGCGGTTAAGTGGCCAACATTAATTTTCTAAATAATTCAACGGGTAATTGTGGAAAATAAAAAGTGCAGACAATGTCAAAATAGTTCTGTACCATTCTTCAAATCGTATGATTAGTTTTTAAATAGTTTTAATTTATCATTTGCATTTTTTTAAGAGAAAGGTTATGCTTTTTCAGTAATTTTTACTAACCAAAGAAGTTAGAGCCATACCTCATCAGGGTTAAGTGTATTTTGAAATATAATTTATAACACATGGAATCTGTTTTTTTCTTTGTTTTTTTCACGGGTATATTTGTGGCAACTCTGATTTTCAATTCCAGTTATGGAAGTAAAAATATTGTCAAACTTGGCATAAATGTATAGTTCTGTTGCCTGAATAATTTGGATCTATCATAAATTATTTTGTAATATAGTATACGCACGTTTTTGTTTTGTTTTTTCTTTAAATATTTTTGTTTTACTCTCTTATTCAAACTATATTAATATCTTGACTTTTTGGGGTAGGTCTTGTTCGGCGAAAAAAAAAAAAACAAATAATAATTTTTTTTTATATTTCTGGAATATCAATGCACGTAGAATCTGCAAAAGCGTAATTTATTTTAGCTACTTCATTGTTCAGAGTCATAAAAGATCAGAATTTGCAAATCGTTTGCTATCCGAA
>JAWDGP010001515.1:0-15586 GCA_033675545.1 Elysia crispata
CAATCGACTGTAGTTCCATTGCACCAATCGACTGTAGTTCCATTTTACCAAATCGACTGTAGTTCTATTTCACCAAATCGACTGTAGATCCATTGCACCAATCGACTGTAGATCCATTTCACCAAATCGACTGTAGATCCATTTCACCCAATCGACTGTAGATCCATTTCACCAAATCGACTGTAGTTCTATTTCACCAAATCGACTGCAGCTCCATTTCACGAAATCGACTGTAGATCCATTTCACCAAATCGACTGTAGATCCATTTCACCCAATCGACTGTAGATCCATTTCACCAAATCGACTGTCCTGTAAGAACCTTTCAGCTTGACGCCGAGCACCCGTTCCAAGAGTAACTATAGTTCATACATCCTCTACCCTTGAAGCCTATACCAGCACAATCAGGAGAGCTGTTTTGTTTTAATTTAATTTTTTTTTAAAACCTAGAGCCGCCCAACATAGAGCGTGTTGTGACTGGTACAATGCTGGGACATGATCATGATGCTATAGAATATTCTTTCCCTAGAACACTGAATGTTGGTGTACAGTTCCTGTCCTACACTGGCAATATTACTCTAACAACGTGTGATATGAGAATATCCCGACATGTTGATCTTGTCGTCAAAGTTCCGAACAAAAATAGAAAAAAAAAAATAAATGAACTTCCCTCCCCACATTGGTGAATTCGCTAACTTACTTTAGAATAATATCTTCCCTAACTTTCCCAGTGAAGTCACTCTCATATTGTAAAGTGTACGATGGCTGCTGATTTTGATCTAGACTTTATAATATCCCTCCCTTTAAAAAAAAAAAAAACACAAAAAAAACACACTCCCTAATAAAAAGTTTAAAATAAAATAGAAAAAATATAAATTAAATAAGAAAATAAGTTGATTGATAAAGAAAAAATATATCAAAACAATCGGACAATTTCACGAAAAACGTATCAGTAACACATGCTTCCTGTGTGGCAAGTTTCAAGAATAGAAAAACCTAGACAGGGACGAAGAAAAATATTGTATAAAAAAAAAAACATTTAATAATTATGTTGAGTGAGTGTGCCATTGCCGTCCCTCAAACGACGGGAAAGTTTTATCTTTGATTCTACACTAGTTTAATATTTTAAATCTAATCGAGATAATAGATCATATCCTGTTGTGGAGAAAACTGTGCAGTAGATCAGAGTTCTGACAACAATCTTGACCCACGGACTTTCGATGAATTATAAAATAAATTTATCCTATCAGAGATTTTTACAGACCTATCACATGTGCAGACTTTTTTAAGATTGCCTATAGAAGATTTCCTCATGCAGATTCCATAAATATAATTTATATGCTGTGTTATAAGTGTGTGTTATGTATGGCCAATCCTTACCCCTGACAAATGTCAGTCACAACACTAATTATCATTCCTACACTTTCCCCGCCGCTAGAACACCACTCCGCTCTAACACTGTTCCTTTGGTTCCCAAATCTAGAACTTATTTCTCAACGTCTGTCCTGCAGAGATCCGATTCTACATCGAGGTAACTCCCACCTATCTTGGTTTAAATTATTTTTTCTTTCTTTTTTATGATACTGTTTATAATAATAACAAACAACAACAAAAATGAATGAAACAACAACAACAACAACAACTACTACTTTTACTACTTTCTACTACTACGACTACTACTACGACTACTACGACTACTACGACTACTACTACTACTACTACTACTAGTATTACTACTAATAATGATAAGAAGAAGAAGAAGAAGAAGAAGAAGAAGAAGAAGAAGAAGAAGAAGAAGAAGAAGAAGAAGAAGAAGAAGAAGAAGAAGAAGAAGAAGAAGAAGAAGAAGAAGAAGAAGAAGCATATCAATAACAACGATATAATACATAAAAAAAGAACTGAAGGTGGTAACTTTCAACTATTATTCTCCTCAACTATTTATTTAAGGACCTTTTATAACCACAGAAGTTTTAATTTATCTCGAGCTAGTTTGATCTCAGAAATCTGCCGCTCCGCCTATAACATCTAGTAATCAGATTTATCGAACAGATGATTAGAACGCGTCTGTGTCTGTCAGTGTGGAAGCGAGTGTGGTCACGGTGAGCTAGCAGTGGCTATCGGATACCAGGCCCCGAGATAACACACAAGGCCTCTGCAGTTTTTGCCTAGTGTAGATGCGCATGATCAGGAGTTTCTTATCTACTGTGAAGACTTGTCCTGTAGACTTCTCAGAAATCTGATAATCTGTAGGCTCTGACTATCTCTTTGTCTGTCTGATCACATGGCATCGAGTGCCATTCTCTCACTGTATGTCTCTGGATTGTCCTGGTCGCCGGGATCTGGTGGTATCATTGTATGTATATTTATCTATACATGGTCTTGTATTCTTAGGTTCTTAAGTGCCTTACACACACACACACACACTCTCTCTCTCCCTCTCTCTCTTTCTTTCTTTCTCTCTCTTCTCTCTCACATCCCTCTCTTTCTTCCTTTGTCTCTATCCGCCTATCTCTCTCTGCCTCTCTCTCTCTCTCTCTCTCTCTCTCTCTCTCTCTCTCTCTCTCTCTCTCTCTCTCTTGTTCTCTCCCTGTCTTTCCCTCTGCTTCTATCTCTGGGCTATCTTTCTCACCTACTCTCTGCTTATATTCTATAACGATGATTATTTTTTGTGTCTCTCAATAATTTTTGTAGAGCCAAAAAGACCAATCTTTATATTGCCAATATAGTCTAGTTCTCACTCCTTCATTCTCTTCTGTTTGAAGATGTGTCATTATGCATAAGAAAAACAACATTCATTCTCATGATAAACACACACAGAACCAAGACAAAAATATTAAGCGATCTCTTCCAAGTCGTGAAGTTCCACACAAATAGATAGCAGACATCGCGTACATTGTTGCGGTAATATCTACATCCATTGTTGTAATAAATGTTAATGTGATTCTTTGTCCTTGTGTGACATGTTTATCATCTTTCTGTGAATATCGGTGCTTCTGATGTACAAAATGGAGATGGAGAATAATTGTGACGATATCCAATACACAATGACGGCTAGGATCCTGTCAGAGTCTTCTGTGACGATATCCAATACACAATGACGGCTAGGATCCTCTCACAGTCTTCTGTGACGATACCCAATACACAATGACGGTTAGGAACCTGTCACAGTCTTCTGTGACGATATCCAATACACAATAACGGTTAGGATCCTCTCACAGTCTTCTGTGACGATATCCAATACACAATGACGGTTAGGAACCTGTCACAGTCTTCTGTGACGATATCCAATACACAATAACGGTTAGGGTCCTATCACAGTCTTCTGAGACGATACCCAATACACAATGACGGCTAGGATCATTTCACAGTCTTCTCTGACGATATCCAATACACAATGACGGCTAGGATCCTGTCACAGTCTTCAGTGACGATATTCAATACACAATGACGGCTAGGATCCTGTCACAGTCTTCTGTGACGATATTCAATACACAATGACGGCTAGGATCCTGTTACAGACTTCTGTGACGATATCCAATACACAATGACGGCTAGGATCCTGTCACAGTCTTCTGTGACGATATCCAATACACAATGACGGCTAGGATCCTGTCACAGTCTTCTGTGACGATATCAAATACACAATGACGGCTAGGATCCTTTCACAGTCTTCTGTGACGATATTCAATACACAATGACGGCTAGGATCCTGTGACAGTCTTCTGTGACGATATCCAATACACAATAACGGTAAGGTTCCTATCACAGACTTCTGTGACGATATCCAATACACAATAACGGCTAGGAACCTGTCACAGTCTTCTGTGACGATATCCAATACACAATAACGGTTAGGGTCCTATCACAGTCTTCTGTGACGATATCCAATACACAATGACGGCTAGGATCCTTTGACAGTCTTCTGTGACGATACCCAATACACAATGACGGCTAGGATCCTTTCACAGTCTTCTGTGACGATATTCAATACACAATGACAGCTAGGATCCTTTCACAGTCTTCTGTGACGATATCCAATACACAATGACGGCTAGGATCCTTTCACAGTCTTCTGTGACGATATCCAATACACAATGACGGCTAGGATCCTTTCACAGTCTTCTGTGACGATATCCAATACACAATGACGGCTAGGATCCTTTCAAAGTCTTCTGTGACGATATCCAATATACAATGACGGCTAGGATCCTTTCACAGTCTTTTGTGACGATATTCAATACACAATGACTGCTAGGATCCTTTCACAGTCTTCTGTGACGATATTCAATACACAATAACGGCTAGGATCCTGTTACAGTCTTCTGTGACGATATCCAATACACAATGACGGCTAGGATTCTTTCACAGTCTTCTGTGACGATATCCAATACACAATGACGGCTAGGATCCTGTCACAGTCTTCTGTGACGATATCCCAATATACAATGACGGCTAGGATCCTGTCACAGTCTTCTGTGACGATATCCAATACACAATAACGGCTAGGATCCTGTCACAGTCTTCTGTGACGATACCCAATACACAATGACGGCTAGGATCCTGTCACAGTCTTCTGTGACGATATCCCAATATACAATGACGGTTAGGGCCATGTCACATTCTTCTGTGACGATATCCCAATATACAATGACGGCTAGGGTCCTGTCACATTCTTCTGTGACGATATCCCAATATACAATGACGGTTAGGGTCCTGTCACTTTCTTCTGTGACAATATCCCAATACACAATGACGGTTAGGGTCCTGTCACATTCTTCTGTGACGATATCCCAATATACAATGACGACTAGGGTCCTGTCACTTTCTTCTGTGACGATATCCCAATATACAATGACGGCTAGGGTCCTGTCACTTTCTTCTGTGACGATATCCCAATATACAATGACGGCTAGGGTCCTGTCACATTCTTCTGTGACGATATCCCAATATACAATGACGGCTAGGGTCCTGTCACATTCTTCTGTGACGATATCCCAATATACAATGACGGTTAGGGTCCTGTCACATTCTTCTGTGACGATATCCCAATATACAATGACGGTTAGGGTCCTGTCACTTTCTTCTGTGACAATATCCCAATACACAATGACGGTTAGGGTCCTGTCACATTCTTCTGTGACGATATCCCAATATACAATGACGACTAGGGTCCTGTCACCTTCTTCTGTGACGATATCCCAATATACAATGACGGCTAGTGTCCTGTCACTTTCTTTTGTGACGATATCCCAATATACAATGACGGCTAGGGTCCTGTCACATTCTTCTATGACGATATCCCAATATACAATGACGGCTAGGGTCCTGTCACATTCTTCTGTGACGATATCCCAATATACAATGACGACTAGGGTCCTGTCACTTTCTTCTGTGACGATATCCCAATATACAATAACGGTTAGGGTCCTGTCACATTCTTCTGTGACGATATCCCAATATACAGTGACGGCTAGTGTCCTGTCACTTTCTTTTGTGACGATATCCCAATATACAATGACGGCTAGGGTCCGGTCACATTCTTCTATGACGATATCCCAATATACAATGACGGCTAGGGTCCTGTCACATTCTTCTGTGACGATATCCCAATATACAATGACGGTTAGGGCCATGTCACATTCTTCTGTGACGATATCCCAATATACAATGATTTTTAGGGTTCTGTCACTTTCTTCTGTGACGATATCCCAATATACAATGACGGCTAGGGTCCTGTCACATTCTTCTGTGACGATATCCAATACACAATGACGGTTAGGATCCTGTCACAGTCTTCTGTGACGATATCCCAATATACAATGACGGTTAGGGTCCTGTCACATTCTTCTAAGACGATATCCCAATATACAATGACGGTTAGGGTCCTGTCACATTCTTCTGTGACGATATCCCAATATACAATGACGGTTAGGGTCCTGTCACATTCTTCTGTGACGATATCCCAATATACAATGACGGCTAGGGTCCTGTCACTTTCTTCTGTGACGATATCCCAATATACAATGACGGCTAGGGTCCTGTCACATTCTTCTAAGACGATATCCCAATATACAATGACGGTTAGGGTCCTGTCACATTCTTCTGTGACGATATCCCAATATACAATGACGGTTAGGGTCCTGTCACATTCTTCTGTGACGATATCCCAATATACAATGACGGTTAGGGTCCTGTCACATTCTTCTGTGACGATATCCCAATATACAATGACGGCTAGGGTCCTGTCACTTTCTTCTGTGACGATATCCCAATATACAATGACGGCTAGGGTCCTGTCACATTCTTCTGTGACGATATATAATACACAACGACTGTTTGTTTCCTCCGTGAAATAATCCAGGTCAGTGGTTGTACTTTGGAGGATAGGACACCATAGACATTCGCGGCTGTTACAAGTGTTTTTATCGAACAATTTTGTTGAGTAGAGGATAGAGATAAAGAGTGACCGTCTTTTTCATATTTTGTTGAGATTCTTATTTTCCTATGTGTGAACAGCATTTCTCTGTATGTCTAGTTTAGAATATCAAGCAAGATTGTGGAACAGTCGGTAGAGATGTTAGGAGTTGAGTCTGTGTCTTCTTTAAATATTTTTTAGACTGTTATGTTTCTTTGTGTTAACAGCATCTGTTGTCTAGTTTGGGGCGTCGCTGTTGGTACCAGATTTCCACTTGGATGGGAGTAAAAAATGAATTTAACAGCCACTTCCTATCACCTAAGAAGGACGAGGATGTAGCTAGCTATAAATTATAATTAATAGTAGCAGTAAATCGAGGAAATTCAGCTGTAGCTGATTTTTTATGTTCCAATGTGAAAGAGGATTTGTGTACATTATATCTTGTTTTAAATGTGTTTTCGTTAAGGACTAACATTAGTGAACTTAAAGACCAATGACATCAGACAAAATATATTGCGCCATTTATTTAGAAGAAAAGTTCGAAAATTTGCGGCTACAGCCTAGTTTAAACCACCGAGAAAAGGTATTTGCACACTGTGTGCACAAAAAGAAATACCTCTTATCCAACGTAAAGAGAAGAACAATAACACCTGACGAGTGCCATTAGGCACGAAACTTCGAAGTCGTGGACCACTAGGTAGGACAATTTTTCAAAATATGCCATGCTCCTTAATTGTCGAGCACTGTTTTTATTGCTTTATTTGTCACACAAATATGTATGTATGTATGTATGAATGTATGTATGTATGTATGTATGTATGTATGTATCTATCTATCTATCTACCTATCTATCTATCTATCTATCTATCTATCTATCTATCTATCTATCTATCTTTCTATCTAGCTATTTATCCATCTGTGTAACTATCTATCTATCTTTCTATCTACCTGTGTAACAATCTATCTATCTATCTATCTACCTGTGTAACTAACTATCTATCTATGTATCTATCTATCTATCTATCTATCTATCTATCTATCTATCTATCTTTTTCTAATCCATTTCTCTATCTAGTTCACTGTCTCCGTCCCTTGCTTACGTTCTTTCTATTGTATTGTTTTTGCGTTTCCTCTCACGCTTTCCCTTTTCAATTCTTGCTATTTTTGTCCGTATGTTAAGCAAACCATGTAATCAGTGATTCTACAACAGATATTATCCAATAAAATTGTCCAAATACCAAAACCAACCAGGACACATCAGACCTGATGACTCCAAGTCCTTTCAAACAAAAAGAACAACTCCAAGCTGTCTGCAAACACACACACACACACATAACATCACACTTATCCAAGCTTCTTTTTTCAAGTTTTTTTTTTTAGCTGAAGTGTTTTGTTTTAACACAAGTACTTAAGTCAACCTGTTGTTTACGAATCTATCTAAAGCAGTTTAGGTCAAGTGCTAACTATTGCAAGATTTATGCGTTTGTTTTTATTAATTTTTAATGTTTAGTTTTCTTTCTTGTCGCGTTTCCATTTCTTTTTATTTTCACTATTCCTTTTTTTTTTTTTTTTTTTGGGGGGCGGGGGGGGATGAAGGGGTACAATCTTATGGGTATCATCTTATTTAGTTGTTTTGATTTTGTCTTTTTATTCCAAACCCCAAAAAAAGTACATTAGCTTGGGCAAAAAAAAGGGAAGGAAGTAAAAAAAAAAAACAACAACAATTCCCATTTAAAGTTTCAAGGACTTCCGCATTTTCCACAATCGCTTTTTTGAAGTTAATTCTATCAAACAAAATTCTATAAAACGCGCTTTTGATCGCCGTTCCACATTTGTTGGATGACAGAACCGATAATTATGACAACTGTAAATAAAATCTCTATTCATCTAGAGGTGCCCAGTAGTGTGAAGGCTAAAGCCACAGCCCCCCCCCCAGCCAGGACAAGCTTGTCTCCCCCTGGAGGGTTATCCGGCTAGCGACCCTCGCCTAAGAGACGGATCTCAAACTTGTACACCGACCCACTGTTTCCAGGAATTCATCAACAACAGTTGAAACTTGAGGCCCTCTTGATATACGGACAAATTTGCATATAAATTTATATTTTTCTTCCTTACCAAAAGAATTAAGGATGTATGATTTTAGAAAGGATAACAATGCCCGGAAAAATACTTATGTTCTTGGAAAATAAACAATATATCGAAATAACAGATGGCTGCAACATTACGAGAAATCACTGCCTCAATCCGTTAAGAAATTTAATTTAATTATAACATTAGCCCAACATCTAATTCACCCATACTGCTGTATCCAGTACTTTTTTGCGAAGCAGGTCTTTTCCCATATGCGTTCTTTTCCCTTTTTTTTTCCACGTTCGGTTGTAATCAATCTGGGTTCCCTTGTCCACACAGAAATTACTCTCGCAGAGTAGATCAATCTCAATAAACCACTCTTTTACAAAAGGTTTTCCGTCGCCTAGCTGCCAGGTTGGTCCGAAAGGAGAGAGAAGTAAAGGGACCAAACACTGAAAAAGATACGGGATCTAGGAAAGAAAGTTACAGAGAGCAGGCAAATGAGGACTGTTTATCTAATGGGGCAGACAAGAGAAAACGAAAAAGAAAATGTGAAACTAAGTTAAAATCTAATTAATAGATTAAACCTGGATACTACTGTGCGGCAATTAAAACAAAAAAAAAACCAAAAAACAAAAAAAAACCTTCAAAGATGAACCCATTTCCTTCAACGAACTTTAAAATAAACCCTGAAAAAAGATTATTTTGTAAGTCTGCTAGGTGCCTGGTTAACATTAATAGAGCTCAATTGTAGTAGAACTGACGCAGCTGTCAGCTTGTGATCTCTGCCAAGGCTACTGTTTCTTCCACTTACGATCTGACGTGGAAACAAAAAATCACAGCATTCAGGTCGTCCCTTATTGAGGCTCAGAGGAAGATTCAGACAGTTTGTAAATGGCTTTAAAAATTCAGAGCTACATGTAGGAGATGGTTCCAGAGATCAGTGTGAAAGATTTGCTAACTCCCACAGGTCAGCCACTGGGTCGAAATATGACCAGAGTTATGTCCTGCTCTGTGTCACACTCTGCTTGAAGCTAAACCTCAGATCAATGCCCGTATTAAGAAACGTGAACTAATTATAGTTCCAATATCCTACTGATGATCTCCGGTCTAGTGATTAGCAATGCTGGCCTTAGTTACCTCTGGTTCAGAATTACTCGTTATTTAAATATATCGACGGGTTTAGAGATTCAATAATTAATACCCGTAACTCACACGACTAGAACTTAGAAACATTTTCACGGAATGGATTGCCTTGAACTAAAATGTGTGTAAACTTGGTTATAAAGGTTTCATAAACTAGTTCCAACATTCCTTTATACTCAGTGAAAGCTGAGAACTGCTACAATTATAGTATAGAGACGTGATATAAGGTATACGCGTCTTTAAATCTACCTGTTAGAGGATGGCGACAGAGCACAAGAGAGAGAGAGAGAGAGAGAGAGAGAGAGAGAGAGAGAGAGAGAGAGAGAGAGAGAGTAAAAGAGAGACAGAGTGAGAAAGACAGAGAGAGAGAGAGAGAAAGAGAGAGAGAGAGAGAGAGAGTAAAAGAGAGACAGAGAGAGAGAGAGAGAGAGAGAGAGAGAGAGAGAGAGAGAGAGAGAGAGTAAAAGAGAGACAGAGTGAGAAAGACAGAGAGAGGGAGAGAGAAAGAGAGAGAGAAATAGAAAGAGAGAGTAAAAGAGAGACAGAGTGAGGAAAAGAGAGAGAGAGAGAGAGAGAGAGAGAGAGAGAGAGAGAGAGAGAGAGAGAGAGAGAAATAGAAAAAGAGAGTAAAAGAGAGACAGAGTGAGGAAGAGAGAGAGTGAGAGAAATAGAAAGAGATAGTAAAAGAGAGATAGAGTGAGGAAAAGAGAGAGAGAGAGAGAGAGAGAGAGAGAGAGAAAGTGAGAGAGAAAGAGAGACAGACAGAGAGAGAGAGAGTGTGTGCGATGAGGGCTGGGGATAGTACAAGATAAACCTGGAAAGCATTTCCAACCAGAAATACATAAAAATAGTTACGATATAGAACAAGAAAAAAAAATGAACGAGTAAGATCAACAGGAATAAGATGTTTTCCCCAGTTTGATTTCGTTCTAATCGTCTTGAATAGCTTCTTTAGAAATGATGTGAAGGATGAGATCAAAGACAGACATAGACAGACATAGCTGATAAACGTATGCAAATTAACGTTTATTGTTATTTTTAGCAGTTTCATCATCTATAAAATCTCATTGGTTGATTTGCACTAAAAATAATACCTCATAGAACTTAGGAAATCTCAAAGAATAAAGATGTTATACAGAAATATTATAGATTTCCTTTTTAACGTTAATAAACTAATTCTGTTTAGCAAGGCCATCGGCTGAGCCGAGCTCAGTGTGTTTTCTCACGGATGTAGACTATCAGTAACAGACAGGCTCGAGCAGGTATCGGGCCGTGGGGTCCTGAGGGGCGGGGTTGTGGGGAGATGGGGAAATAGAGGGGGGTGGGGGGGGGGGGGCAAGAGAGGGTGGAGAATTGCCTCATGTCCCCCTTGACTCTTCCGTGAGAACACAATTTTTGCTTTCCTCTGAGGAAATCCTGACGCTTTGATTTACTTGGAGTCTTTTCTTTTTTTTTTTTTCTTAAACGATAAATAGGTTGAAACGAATTATCGTTATTGTGAAATCCTGAAGAGTAAGAGCGAGGGCGAGAGAAAGTGAAGTAGATAGACCGGGGAAGAGCTAGTGACAGGGTGAAATAAGGAAGGTAAAGACGGGAAGAGAGCAACGAAACAAGACAGACAAAAGTATGAATAGAGAAGCAGACACAGATTTATGGTAGAATAAACATAGAAAGGGAGAGAGTGAGGTCTCTCTTTTTTCTCTCTCTCTCTCTCTCTCTCTCTCTCTCTCTGTCTCTGTCTCTGTCTCTGTCTCTGTCTCTGTATCTCTTTCTCTGTATCTCTCTCTCTCTCTCTCTCTCTCTCTCTCTCTCTCTCTCTCTCTCTCTCTCTCTCTCTCTCTCTCTCTCTCTCTCTCCCTCTCTCTCTCTCTCTCCCTCTGTCTCTGTCTCTGTCTCTGTCTCTCTTTCTCTGTATCTCTCTCTCTCTCTCTCTCTCTCTCTCTCTCTCTCTCTCTCTGTCTCTGTCTCTGTCTCTCTCTCTCTCTCTCTCTCTCTCTCTCTCCCTCTCTCTCTCTCTCTCCCTCTGTCTCTGTCTCTGTCTCTGTCTCTCTTTCTCTGTATCTCTCTCTCTCTCTCTCTCCCTCTCTATCTATCTATCTATCTATCTATCTATCTCTCTCCCTCCATACTCTTTTCTTGGACTTGATAGGGAAATGAAACTTTGTGGCAAGTAACTTTTCTTGGTCCCATAGCATCTTTAATATCACTGTATTTTCTCTTGTTCACGAGGAGCGAATGATCTATAATTAGTCATACAGCAGCTGTCCGTTGACCCTTGACGCTAAGAGATCAAATATCTCCCACGGTGGACGGATAAATCATAATCATTGTGATTCTTATTAAAAAGAAAAAAAAATAAACACATCTATGTGTCCTTATCGCATTTTACAAAGCAAGTCGCGCTTTTCGTCGTCACAAAATGAGAATCGTGTGAATCTGTTTAACAAAGACTAAAGAAAGAGGATCCTGTTCTGTAGTAAAGCGTAAAAACTAATTGGATCCCTTGATATCCACACCAAACCTCAGATGGCAGAACTGAATCCTGCACTCTTATCTCCTGGCTACGATTCTAGGTTTTCTCTCCATCCTGGACAAGGCAGGAGCTGGCGGATCCTCAACCGGTGGTTTTCTTTCCCCGTCAAATTTTGTTGTTTACGATTGTGAGATCCACTCAGGAGGGCAAAGGTTCATTCCCGTGATGTCATCGACGGATGTTCAGTACAGCTAGAAGATGCTGGTGAGAACAGGTCCCAGATGTTACGGATGGTGTTATTGCACTCTTGCTATTGAACACAGTACGTTGCTCTCCTGGATGTATGTTTTCTGTTGGATGGATACGTTGGAATTCCCTGAAAATTTATTAAACTCACACTATAGAGATGTGCAATCCTTCTAAATTACTTAAAGTTTGAAAAACGAATTTATTATAATCTCTTAAAAAATATGCCTATGAATAAAATTTCCCATTCTCCCATTTTCTAATGTGACACCATTTTTTTTTCTTTTAATAACATATTTGATCGTAATTAAGGTTTTTCGATGTATGTTTTAATATTGAAAATAATATTTTTGCAATGCCTACATAAGTAACCATAGCCTTCTGTAACGGCATTGGTTGCTTGCGTCACAGAAGGCCGTTCTTGTCACAAAACTAAACAATCAGCAGTGTGAGGTTCCACTGGTTGCTATGTGTTTGTTTCATCGTTGAACCAAAGAAAATGTATCTAGATGCTCGAACACGTTTTCTTTGTTTCAACTTACTACAGCCTAGCAGTCACCCGGGAACTAGCGACTACACTGGTCCCGTGAGTGGCTAATGGAGCAGAGAGAGAGATAACCGGATACAAACTGGATACCCATGGAAGTGGTGTGAGAAAGTTAAACCAAGCATATCGACAGCGACCAGTAGGTAGGACTTCAAACAAAACTGCGTAGCTTTGA
This sequence comes from Elysia crispata, assembly GCA_033675545.1. Classification (NCBI taxonomy): domain Eukaryota; kingdom Metazoa; phylum Mollusca; class Gastropoda; family Plakobranchidae; genus Elysia; species Elysia crispata. The sequence goes on from JAWDGP010001515.1 coordinate 13,071, forward strand.
TGGTTAAAATATAAAAAAAAATTATGGCCTAACCTTTTGATGAGGACAGCGGTTGTAAGGCATGAACCAGATACAGGATTCAAACATAAAAATAACATGGACGCAAACTACGTCACTGCTTTTTGTGACCATAATAAATAGCAATAATATAAACACCATCATGAGGACATTTTTAAATTAAAGAGAAAAATTGCGGAACTTTCAGCTCCACTTCCATACTCCACCCCCAACCCAATTCCCCATGAGCCTTCGAAAGCCTGGTCTCTTTTTTATTTTTAAAGAAATGAGGTGACGTGTCTAGTGGCCTCTTGGTTAACCCTCTCGACACGAAATCTTTAAAAATTAATTTTGATGTTTTCACTACAAGAAATGAGGTGACGTGTCTAGTGGCCTCTTGGTTAACCCTCTCGACACGAAATCTTTAAAAATTAATTTTGATGTTTTCACTACGACGTTTGATTTTATTGAGTTATCATTTCTTTTTTGTAGATTTTTAGTCCAGTCCAAGACTTTAGCTGTCGATTTTGCTGCTTAGAGTACTTCAACAACATTCGTCACGTAAAGAAAGGTTCCTTCAGGAAACCCACAGAATAATAAACACTGTGATCAGACCTATGGCATCATATCATACCTTGACCCGCTGTTAGTACCTACTAGAAATGCTTTCACTCCAGTATATTTCTAATGCAGGCTATCAGTTTCTCATCTTTTTTTTTTTAATATTCTCTCTCTGGAATTTTCACTAGAACTAAATAATGGAAAAAAAAGACAATAAAGATAGGGTGTTTCAACACCGGAATCTGTTGGTTCATCACGATATTGTTAACACACTGCGACATTCGCGATCTCCCAGTTGACGCGTTTTATCCACTGATACTGTCAAAACCAAGCGACGTGTTTATACTGGTGGAAAGATTTCTACTGTTCAAGTCTACTAGAGCTTTCTTAGAAATTATTAATCTCTTTTTGCTTATAGTTATTGTTTATATGAAGATTAATCTTATATCTCTTTGAGTAATTACAACTATGCAAAATTTTGACCGATGCAAAGAAAACTAGAAATATCCATTACTACGCTAAGAAAGATGTCAAGGGTGAGCCTCGACTGACGTTGGTTGTGGACGCGACACGAGAGTAACTAAACTGTTTAGACTAACAGTGAGTGAGCACAGGCACGCGACCACACCCTGATACACCTGCTCAAAACAAGATCAACCTGATACTCTTCTTTTATTCTGTAATATCTCCTCCAACTTTACGTCACGAAGATAATATCACCACGGATAGCTTCAATTAGGAGAGAAATAAGAGATAGAGGAGCGGACCAGACCAAGAATAGTTTTCTTAGACAGACTGAGATGGATGTAAAATAAAAAATAGTGTGCCCATTTCAGAGAGGAATATATTCTATGACCTTCCTTATGAGAAATTGAAAAAAAAAAAAAATATATATATATATATATTTTTTTTTTTTTTATATTTCTTTTGTTTTAATTACTCCCTCTCGAAGTTTTTTTGCAACTTTCTTCATTGTCTTTTCACCATACCAATAACATTTTTATTTATTCATGACACCGTCAGCCTTAGGCAATTTTTAACATATTTCATGTTCTTTAAAAAGAAATGAAAAGAAACCAAGGCAAAATGTAAAACAAGATATAAGATTTCTCATAACGATCAGCAAGAGATAAGATCCAACTCATTCGATTACTGCAAAGTATCGCTCTAGCTGTAAACACTGATGTTTAACCCTGTCACTCACACCAGCAAGAGAGAAGATATGATTCATTCGATTACTGCAAAATATTGCTCTAGCTGTAAACACAATGTTTAACCCTGTCACTCACTGCAGTCTTAGTCATCTTTTGTAAGGAACACACCATCAATGGTTGCCTGGGTAGGTATGATTTGAACTCTGAGTAAAACTTGATAGAAAAGAGTGTAATTAAGAATCAGCGAGTTGGAAAGAAAAGGTTCCACTCGCTATTGATGTCCTCGTTGGCATAATCATCCTTTCGTTAAAAGAATCACATTTGTTTTCATATTACAATCATCATCATCATCATCATCATCATCATCATCATCGTCATCATCATCATCATCATCATCATCATCATCATCATCATCATCATCATCATCATCATCATCATCATCATCATCATCATCATCATCATCATCGTCATCATCATCATCATCATCATCATCATCGTTATCATCATCATCATCAATACCAAAGTCACTGTTGTCTTCATAATTTTCATCATCATCATCATAATAAACAGAATGAAAAAAAGTGACCTCACTGTTGATTCTCACCAACCCAAGAGCTTTAGTGGCCCCGTCTTTATCTCTTCTGGTCTGCCGTTCATTGTTTAACACCAGAAGTCAAATCTCCCCAGGGCACACTTAACGCTCAGTGGGAGCAGAAGAGTTCCAAATCATTAATATCGCTTGTAAATATTCCAGAGACAATCATATTGGTCAGCGACGAGAAACTGTGAATTTTATATCAAACC
>JAWDGP010001516.1:0-2500 GCA_033675545.1 Elysia crispata
AAATATTCAGCGATTAGGAAACTAGCCTACTTCAACGAAAAATGATCTAAAAAGAACCAACATTTGTCCTAAGAGGTATAGAAAATAAAAAAAACTTTAGGATTATTTTTTATGGGGGGACGGGGGAGAAATGATGCTGGGCATTTCCAAATAAACTCAATAACTTAGTTTCGATTCAGGTACTCTTCGAATCACATTGAGGGAATGACTTATAAGCTGTAACTCCACACTTGAAAAACCTAAAATGTACTTGAAAGGACGGTGAAAGGAGAAATGAGCAGTTAGGTGCACTTAGGATGTAGGCTGTAGAAGAAATTTGAGGTGACAAAAGATGTAACAGTAACATATAGATATAGATGTAACTATAGGCCACGCAGACCTGGTATCATTTCTATATTTACTCTATAGGCCACGCAGACCTGGTATCATTTCTATATTTACTCTATAGGCCACGCAGACCTGGTATCATTTCTATATTTACTCTATAGGCCACGCAGACCTGGTATCATTTCTATATTTACTCTATGGGCCACGCAGACCTGGTATCATTTCTATATTTACTCTATAGGCCACGCAGACCTGGTATCATTTCTATATTTACTCTATAGGCCACGCAGACCTGTACCTGGTATCATTTCTATATTTACTCTATAGGCCACGCAGACCTGGTATCATTTCTATATTTACTCTATAGGCCACGCAGACCTGGTATCATTTCTATATTTACTCTATAGGCCACGCAGACCTGGTATCATTTCTATATTTACTCTATAGGCCACGCAGACCTGGTATCATTTCTATATTTACTCTATAGGCCACGCAGACCTGGTATCATTTCTATATTTACTCTATAGGCCACGCAGACCTGGTATCATTTCTATATTTACTCTATAGGCCACGCAGACCTGGTATCATTTCTATATTTATGCAAGACAATCTTATATGATCCAGACATCGTCAAAGACGATGCAAAAAAATTTTTTTAACTGTGTGACCATCATAGCTATTGCCTCTCACAATGTTGAAACTTTCGGAGTGAAGAGAAAGAATTTTTGATAAACAACATCAACACGAGACCATTCACGGTTATGACATACTGGGACAGATATGGCACTGGTATGATAAACATTTCAACAGAACTAAAAATTTGAAAACATAAAATTATGCTCTGACTATTCTTAATCGTTAAAAAAACATACAAGTGGTATTTTCATTATAAAGAAGTGACAAGGCAAGTTTAAACTCAAAACAGTAAGGGCAATGATCTTTAGACCTCCACATGATTAGTATGACATATGTCTACTCGAAAGCAAGTGAAAAAGATCAAATAAGGACAGCAGAAAACTGTTTAGTCTCCCTCTCTCTATCTATCACTGTCTCTGTCTCTGTCTCTCTGTCTCTGTCTCTGTCTCTCTGTCTCTGTCTCTGTCTCTCTCTCTGTCTCTCTCTCTCTCTCCGCTGACTCTATCTTCCTTCCTCTCGCTTTTTCTACTCTCTCCCTCTCTCTCTGTGTCTCTCTCTGCCTCTGTCTCTCTCTCTCTGTTTGTCTGTCTGTCACTCTCTCTCTCTGCCTCTGTCTCTCTCTGTCTGTCTGTCTGTCTGTCACTCTCTCTCTCTCTGCCTCTCTCTCTCTCTCCGCTGACTCTTTCTTCCTTCCTCTCGCTCTTTCTACTCTCTCCCTCTCTCTCTGTGTCTCTCTCTGCCTCTGTCTCTCTCTCTCTGTCTGTCTGTCACTCTCTCTCTCTGCCTCTCTCTCTCTCTCTCTCTCTCTCTCTCTCCGCTGACTCTTTCTTCCTCCCTCTCGCTCTTTCTACTCTCTCCCTCTCTCTCTGTTTGTCTGTCTGTCTGTCTGTCTGTCTCTCTCTCTTTCTCTCTCTTTCTTTCCGCTGACTCTTTCTTCCTCCCTCTCTCTCTTTCTACTCTCTCTCTCTCTCTCTCTCTCCGCTGACTCTTTCTTCCTCCCTCTCTCTCTTTCTACTCTCTCTCTCTCTCTCCGCTGACTCTTTCTTCCTCCCTCTCGCTCTTTCTACACTCTCCCCCCCTCTCTCTGTCTCTCTGTCTCTGTCTCTGTCTCTGTCTCTCTCTGTCTCTCTCTGTCTCTGTCTGTCTGTCTGTCTGTCTATCTGTCTGTCTGTCTCTCTCTCTGCTGACTCTTTCTTCCTCCCTCTCGCTCTTTCTACTCTCTCCCTCTCTGTCTCTGTCTCTCTATCTCTGTCTCTCTCTCTGTCTCTGTCTCTCTCTCTCTCTCTCTCTCTCTCTCTCTCTCTCTCTTTCTTTCCGATGCATCCGACAGCTTGTTAGACAGCGCTGTTAGATCCACGTATAACTTACACTTTGGTTCAATCTCTATCAATGTCAACCTTTGTATGGGCTTACGTCTAAAACATACCATAATAGAGATAGTAAAAAATAGGAATAGCTTTAACAACAGAAGTAGGAGATCGGAAAAATTACAATGCAATCAAGTGGGAATGGGAAGTAGAAGGAGAAAGAAGATATG
>JAWDGP010001516.1:7500-30000 GCA_033675545.1 Elysia crispata
GCTGCATATATGCACGCTTGCTGCTGAAGTCTTGCTTTAGGAACAATGCAGCATACATGCACGCATGCTGCTGAAGTCTGGCTTTAGGAATAATGCAACTTATATGCACGCATGCTGCTGAAATCTTGCTTTAGGAATAGTGCAGCATATATGCACGCATGCTGCTGAAGTCTGGCTTTAGGAAAAATGCTGCATATATGCGCGCATGCTGCTGAAGTCTGGCTTTAGGAAAAATGCTGCATATATGCGCGCATGCTGCTGAAGTCTTGCTTTAGGAATAATGCTGCATATATGCACGCTTGCTGCTGAAGTCTGGCTTTAGGAACAATGTAGCATATATGCAAGCTTGCCGTTGAAGTTTTGCTTTAGGAACAATGCAGCATATATGAATGCTTGCTGCTGAAGTCTAGCTTTAAGAACAATGAAGCATATATGGATGCTTGTTGTTGAAGTCTGGTTTTAGGAACAATGCAGCATATATGCACGCTTGCTGCTGAAGTCTTGCTTTAGGAACAATGCAGCATATATGGATTCTTGCTGCTGAAGTCTTGCTTTAGGAACAATGCAGCATATTTGAATTCTTGCTACTGAAGTCTGACTTTAGGAACAATGCAGTATATATGGATTCTTGCTGCTGAAGTCTAGCTTTTAGAACAATGCAGCATATATGCATGCTTGCTGCTGAAGTCTTGCTTTAGGAACAATGCAGCATATATGTATTCTTGCTGCTGAAGTCTTGCTTTAGGAACAATGCAGCATATTTGAATTCTTGCTACTGAAGTCTGACTTTAGGAAAAATGCAGTATATATGGATTCTTGCTGCTGAAGTCTAGCTTTAAGAACAATGCAGCATATATGCACGCTTGCTGCTGAAGTCTTGCTTTAGGAACAATGCAGCATATATGTATTCTTGCTGCTGAAGTCTGACTTTAGGAATAATGCAGCATATATGCACGCTTGCCGTCGAAGTCTTCCTTTCGGAACAGTGCAGCATATATGGATTCTTGCTGCTGAAGTCTTGCTTTAGGAACAATGCAGCATATTTGAATTCTTGCTACTGAAGTCTGACTTTAGGAACAATGCAGTATATATGGATTTTTGCTGCTGAAGTCTAGCTTTAAGAACAATGCAGCATATATGCACGCTTGCTGCTGAAGTCTTGCTTTAGGAACAATGCAGCATATATGGATTTTTGCTGCTGAAGTCTAGCTTTAAGAACAATGCAGCATATATGCACGCTTGCTACTGAAGTCTGACTTTAGGAACAATGCAGTATATATGGATTTTTGCTGCTGAAGTCTAGCTTTAAGAACAATGCAGCATATATGGATGCTTGCTGCTGAAGTCTTGCTTTAGGAACAATGCAGCATATATGCACGCTTGCTGCTGAAGTCTGGCTTTAGGAACAATGCAGCATATATGCACGCTTGCTGCTGAAGTCTAGCTTTAGGAATATTGCTGCATATATGCACGCTTGCTGCTGAAGTCTTGCTTTAGGAATATTGCTGCATATATGCACGCATGCTGCGGAAATCTGACGTACGCCAAAACACAGAATAATCTAGTTTCAGAAGTCTGCGAAGACAGAAAACTATTATACGTGCTAGGTTCGTAGCTCTCACGTAGAGGAGATAGCGGTATATAATTATGCATGCTCGATGTGATCATTGAAATAGGTCACGACGCAGTAAATACATGCTTGCTGTTTTCTATGCGATATCGGAAAATTTTGACTTACAACAAGACGTGGCTGATGTACATGACTCTATCAAAATTTTTGCTTAGGATTTTGTGTAGCTGCTATGCATGCTTGCTACAAAAAACTGGCTCAGGAAATATTACACTTGTTTAAAATGATTTGGGTAGAAATCTCCTTTATTAGTTGATTCAACTGCTATTTGCACTTGCGGCAGAAATCCAACTTGGCTCAAATAAGATCTGATTTGCATGGTAACTTAAAAATCAGACTTAAACGAATACACAGCTGTTGTGAATGCTTGCCGCAGAAACTAAGTTTTTAGACAGATACACAGCTGTTGTGAATGCTTGCCGCAGAAATTAAGTTTTTAGACAGCTCAACTGATATATTTGCATACTGCAGCAGCCAGACGTGGGAGACAATGCAGTTGTTTTGGATGTTTAAAGTAGGGAACATCAAACTGATGCACATCCTTGCTCAAATAAAAGATCCAGGAGCCAGTGTGATTGACATGCATGTTTTCTTGCTGCAAGAACAAGAACAAGCATACAATATATCTCACAAACCATTTTTGCTGCAGCGGTGAAGACTTGGTTGTCAATGCAACTAATAAACTTGCTTATTGTAAACGTGTGACATGGAAACTATGGAAGTTGATAGGCATAGTGTTGGCAGATTTTTGACAATGGAGACAATGGACCTAAATAAGAGGATTTCTAAAATCTTACTTAGAATACTGACTTAGGTGAGTGATGGACATACTTTCTGTTGAACGATTCATATGGGAAGTTGAAGTTTGATTTCATGCTTTTTGCAGAAGAGTAACTTAAGACCCTGACTATCTAAGGATGCATAAGAATCAGAAAAGGTCAGAAAATGTAATCAGTTTCAATCAGAATCCAGAAGCTATCAGCAAAAAAAAAATACAGAAAAAAACCCCATAGTGATCATTAAAGTAATGTACTGCCTTATCATATAACGGGCATAAAATTTAATTTTTTTTTCAGTCTATAAAGAGAGAAAGAACATAGTGATAGAAATAGACAGCTAGATAAATAGATAGACAGCTAGATAAATAGAAAGACAGATAGGTAGAGAAAAACAGTGTTGTCCACGCCCAGAGCTGAGAGGGACAGTGAGTGTCACTTTGCGTAGCTTTTTGTTCTATCACTGACAATGTTGTCGTATTTATTCTGATCACATTGATGGATTGGACAGAGAAAGACCAGGAAGCTGTGATAATAGCAGTAATACGTAAGACGGGGAGATACAAGGAGAGAAAGGGTAACATAACGAGAAAAAATTCTATTAAAATTGCACGATTTAAAAACGGTGAAAAGAAAGAAAGTATGAATGAAAATCAAAGGAAGAGGTAAGGAAAGAACATAAGATGATGGATTGCAAGAATAAATTATGTTAGAAATAGAGAAGAGGAGCTAAAAATGGCAAATAAATAATGAACTGAAAAATGATGTATGCTGAAGAACATTTTATATCGCTAACGTTTCAAACAGTAGGAAAAACTAAGGTTCATTATACTTTGAAATAAAACCTTTAAACTGTGCAGAAAAAAACAACTGGGTCACGGTTAAGTATAAGGACATTATGAAGTGTTTATCATAAAGGCAACATTTTATATTTGTTTTTCCTAAGAAAGAGTCCACAGTTAAAATGCGTGACAGGGTGTTTTGGGTTTCACCAAGTCTCTCAACCAAGGCTTAAGAAATCATAGGAGTTATGATGACTTGCTGCGCTCAGCTTGTACTGTTGCTGCAGCTTTACAGCGTAATATAAATGTTAACTTTCAACTTAGTGATGAAAACAGGCGCTTCAGGTCAAACCGACCCTACACAGCATGCTTGAGGGAAATCTTTATGAGCACATACTCTCAGTATTATTCAGCAAAATTTATTTCTTTTTTACACAACAGAACATTAAAGCAACTTATAAGTTTTCTAAAATCCAGTGTTTGAAAATGAGGTTATTAGCATAAAAACATTTCCTTTTATGTTTTTCTTTTATGTTTACCTGTAGCAATTGACAGCCAGGAAAAGCATTATACAAAATTCTCTAACACTGCTTATTATGTCAGATTATTTTGCTACTACTACTACTGCTACTACTAGTACTACTACTACTACTACTACTACTACTACTACTACTACTACTACTACTACTACTACTACTACTACTACTACTACTACTACTACTACTACTACTACTACTACTACTACTACTACTACTACTACTACTACTACTACTACTACTGCTACTACTACTACTACTACTAAAACTACTACTACTACTACTACTACTACTACTACTACTACTACTACTACTACTACTACTACTACTACTACTACTACTACTACTACTACTACTACTACTTATACTACTTATACTACTTATACTACTTATACCACTACTCGTATAACAACTACTACCACTACTACTGTCTTCTCTTACTACTATGTTGATTATTACTAGTTGATGGTTTTTTTTTACTCTCAGCACACAAATTTTGTTTGTAAACTAAAGTAAAATCTTCTTAACGAAATTTACTCGTTGACTGCTCGGGTAAAGAGAGGCGGAGCTTCATGTGAAATATTGGTAAAACGTTAAGCAAGACCTACGTAACAGCTAACGATTGCTTGATTTTTCCGTCTTGTGTCGTTTATGGCACAGGTAGGCTCCACCTCCGGTATGGTTTGAACATTTCAGTACAATAAGAAAACGTATTTAAGGGTAACTGAAGAAACGTGTTGATCCGTTTAGCGCTGAATCTTTTTCTGAGAACGATTCAAGACCGTCTGACATTCAAGACTGGAGAATCTTTATAATTTCAACTAGCCACGCCAAGCCAAATCATCAGTCCTTAAGATAAGTGTGTGAGATAAGTAGTAGTTAGTAGTAGTAGTAGTAGTAGTAGTAGTAGTAGTAGTAGTAGTAGTAGTAGTAGTAGTAGTAGTAGTAGTAGTAGTAGTAGTAGTAGTAGTAGTAGTAGTAGTAGTAGTAGTAGTAGTAGTAGTAGTAGTAGTAGTAGTAGTAGTAGTAGTTGTAGTATTAGTAGTAGTAGTAACAACTGTTTTCTCTCGTGATGAATTAATATCAATTAACAGCGAAGTAATTTTAAAAAATAACTTTTTGTCAAACTTTCTTTCAACAACTAATCGTCTGACGATCTATTTGAAAGCGATGTGCATTTTGAAAACAAAAAAGGCAAAAATACTAACTGGGAATAAGTTCCCTGAAGTAAACATTCTATCATAGTATCAGTACAATGGTCTATGCGAGCTTTATTTTCCAGGGCCGGATAAGCAGAGTTTAAAGGACGATACATGATTGATTGTTATTACGGACTTTTCGCATCATATTTAAGAGAAAAAAAAATTCGTTGACCTAATGAAGAAATATTTTTTGGTGGCACAAACTATTATACATGACAAAAAAGGTAGTAGAAGTTTGTATCATTTTTCAAATTGTCGACAAAAGCTGGGGATTAAGAGCGAGGTTTCTTTGATTTTTCCTCAACGCAGCTACGATCTGTAAAAAAAAATCATCTCTCATATTATTTGATTTGAGTATTCTACAGATTTACAACTTCAACGGTTGACTATTAAAAGACGCACTTTCTATCTTTTTTGTAAAAGATAAATACTATACAGTCGTGGAGTTTTCTTAATTAAATATCATAAATAGCACAATTCTCTTGCTGATTACTGTAAAGCTTGTTATTATAGTCGGCTGTTGCCAGTTGAATACTTGGTCGACTTGAATGATCGTTTGTATCAATCTTTAGGCTAGAAAAAAAAATCCAGATAGATTTTTTTCCAGTTTGAGAAAGTTGCTAAGCTAGAAAAGATATATAAATCCTGATTGACTTCAATGTATTCTATCTCTTAATGTCTCTCTCTCTCTCTGCATTGAATAAAGGCTGACGTTGAAAATAAATCTAACTATTCTCTCTGAGGCATTTCCGCCATATAAAAGACTAATGTTGCATTCTGCGGGTTTCTTTTTCAGACTGAGAGCCCTTTTCCTTTTCTGTTGATTATTAGGTTTAGACCTTTCTTATTAGTTTCCTTCTTCAAAGACGCCCACTAACCCGTGCAAAAAGATCTCCCCTAGTCGCAACTTCCTCCTTCTTTCTATAGTTTTACAACTGTTACTGAATTATGAAAAACGCTTGCGCAATACTTTTTCAAATCTATTTAAAATGTTCTGATTCGCACATGAAATCTACTTGTATATTTTTCAGTATATCCGCTGTGGGTTTCTCTCCCTTAGGATCAATCAATCAGGTGCCGTCCTCTTTAGCATAGGCAATCATGACATCTACGCATCTCTATCTCTCGTCCATGCGGTCCTACCACATTTTCTTCTCTCCCTTCTCCTACTTTTGCATTCTAATCACCTATGGTGATAAGAGGGCCCACTATCTGCAATGGACTTTTGCTTGCTCTTTTAGGATACTCAGCCAAAAAGCCTTAATTTAGTGCAAAAAAAAAATTTTTTTTTTGGAAAGTTTTGACAATATTTCATGTAACTTGCATTGCAAAGTTTGGTCAAACTAAAGAAATAATTGTTACGTCGACTGATTTTTATATTTTGTTTTTCTTTTCAGATGAAGACTTCCAAAAATTCAGCGGTTGTTCCGCTGAGCCTCGTTGCGATAGCACTTGCTAGCTGTTTAATTCAAGTGTGTAAGTAATGAATTTGAAAAGTTCGATAAGGTTAGAAAAAAATTGTACTTAAAAAAAAGCAACAGGTTTATGGCCGTAAATTGAACAATAACTGTCAAACTACTACTACTACTACTACTACTACTACTACTACTACTACTACTACTACTACTACTACTACTACTACTACTACTACTACTACTACTACTACTACTACTACTACTACTGCTGCTGCTGCTGCTTCTGCTGCTTCTGTCGCTACTGCTACTACTACTACTGCTAATATTACTACTACTATTTCTACTTCTACTACTACTGCTACTACTACTACTACTACTACTACTACTACTACTACTACTACTACTACTACTACTACTACTACTACTACTACTACTACTATTACTAGTTGGGGAGCACCGTAAATAAACAAAAATAGGTAGAGTGCAGCTCCAAAATGTACAAGACAAAATTAAGCAAGTCAGCTTTCGGCTGTAAGCCTTCGTCAGACGTAAAAATAAGAACAATATACAATATAAAGTGAAATATCCAATCATATATTTAAACGAAGCACAATTTTTGATAACTAATAATTATTAATTTGGTATCTATCGTTGCATCCTGCAATCTGCCAAGCATCTGCATCAAGTATGAGTTAAACATGGGACAGATATAAATAAGCGGCTCATTAATCTGACATCTTAAAAGACTTAGGTGGCGTTATGTTTCATAAATTTGCCGTAGCGACCATTTAATGTGAACATAACGCCTAAGTATTTGAACACTTTGACCTCTTTTTTTAATATTTCCTCATTCAGATGAAATGTGTGAATTCTCTTGGTTTTTTCGTCTTTCAAAGATAAGTATTTGGGACTTACTTGCAGTGATTGTTAGTTTCCAGCGCATGCAACCTTCTGCAAATGTGTCTTTGGAAAATTCAAGGTTCCTTTAGTTTTTGAAAACTGGTATAATGCTACCATGCGCTAGGGTAGATTACGTTTGACAAAAGATGGTTGAATAATATAACAGATCGAGGTAGAAACACATTAGCGCAAGACTTGATGTATTTCTTTAACAATGTTATCGTCACCTCCTGCTTTTCCGTTTCGTTATTCTCTACTCTCTATGAGAAACCATTTCTTTGACATTTTAGGGGTACTTTGTTGTCGGAGAGGGCAAGAGTGGTAGCGGGTGTTCCTGACTAGAGCATGCGGCTGTTCAGCTGTTTTGCTGCTGTCTCTCGCGAAGGGTGGTCATTTCGCTCTCATTATTGTCACTATCCGAAGTATGGAACGGGGAATGCAACACAAAAGGATTAAACAAGACATCAGAATGCAAACATTATATAGTATTAATACAACTATGATAAACGTTTCATGTTAGAAAAGAAATGTTAACAAAAAAAAACTGGAGTTAAACTGTCAGTAAGGCAAGAATTATTATCCATTTGCACTTTAAATGTAACGATGTACAATAAATTAAAATGTCTTTTTTTCCCTTCAGGTATATCAAACGCCTGCAGCAAGACTCGTTTATGTGTGACAAATGTCTACTTTGGACCTAATGGTGTTTGGTCTTTTTTATTTATGAAAACTTTTCCAACAAGTCAAGCGGAATGGGATCAAGTTTGGATGAATATATGCGAGTAAGAATGACACGTTACTAAACTATCAATTTTGTCGTTACATTATTTTGCCCTTGATGCATGGCTCGATCATTACGAAACAGTAAGTCAAAGTCAACAATAGTATTCTGCTGTACAGGTTCTCCAGCAGCAGTTTATACGGATAACCAGGCTCTTAAGATCCACATTATGAAGTATGTTGGGTGAGCATCATAATTCGGCAGACATATTCTTTTCATTATATATATTAGTCTGTAACGTTTAGGTTTCTTTCGGCTATGACCTAGGTTTTTCATTTGAAATGGTTGTAATTTTTCTAAAGGAATTAGATTTCTCAAATAAGAATATACATCTGTCTCTCTCCATCCCGCACGTTAATAACGTCTTTTCTGTTATGCATTAATCAATATATCTATGTCACTCTGCCACCTTTTCTTATTATCCTTTCTTTCTATTTTACCCTAGGTTCGCCCCCCCCCCTCCTTTTTAACCCCATCCTTCTCAGTTTCTTCCTTTTTTCTTTCTGTTTTATCTTGTCTTTCTCATTATTATTGTTTATGTAGATATAGAGTTATGTTATTGGAATGGAAGTGTTGATATTTTTTAAAATCAATATCAAACTTTTGTCACCCTGAATGTTTCACATCCTCATCAATGATCTATTAAATTTTTCCCTTTAATAACCATTGTTAATTTAAAAAAACGATTTTGTTGTGCCTTTTAAAAGCATCTATCATTATATTCTAAATACTTGTAAAAATACTTTAATTGTTTTCTTATTACACAAAAATAAAATCTTTACATGATTCTAGTATTTATAAGTTATTTTTTAATTTTTGAAAATATTTTCGACAATCTACTAGTATTCTATATTCAAACTATGGTATGGAAAAATTCAACATTTTAGGTAAACTATGTATTTTTTCAATGACGTCACATCTTTTTCTCAGAAAAATCTTGCATTGTCAGAAGAAATTGTTAATAGGTATTTATTGTAACTTTTCAACAAACATCTGTCATCGGCCTTGTTCTACTAACAATAATACTGTCTCTTTCTTCTCTGTTTAACTCACACTTCCGTTCTCTCTCTCTCTCTCTCTCTCTCTCTCTCTCTCTCTCTCTCCCTCTCTCTCTCTCTTTCTCTCTCTCTATCTCTCTTTCTCTCTCACTCTGTGTGTGTGTATCTCTCTCACACACAATTCTTCTCTGTCTCTCCACTTTCTGTGATTTAATTATTACTAATATGCATTATTTTCTTTATTATTAATTTTATTGATATTGTTATTATTATTTTTATTATTATTATTATATCATCATGATTATTACTACTATTTTTATACTTTCATTTTTTAACTGTTTTTATAAATATTTTAAATTTGTAAATTATAAAAATAATTTTTTTTCAATAATTATCTTTCAATACTCTTGATTGATCAAGACATTTTTTTTTCGTTTCTTGTCGTTTTTTGTTTTTTTTAATGCTTTTTTGTCACTTTCTATTTTACACGTTAGTCTAGACATCGAAATTTTAAAACTGATTTTAGACGATACATTTACTATCTGCATACTATGAATATATGTAATGTATTTTTTTTTAATTTGCATATAGTTCAATCCAGAACACAACTGAATGCTTAGACAATCAAAACTGTACTGAAGAGTTTCTCAAATCTAAAATTACAGTGGCTAAGTTAACAGCACACGGTCTTTGTGCTGACAACAATCGAGCTTGTGAGTAGAGTTTTTTGGATATTGTAAAGCAAAATTTTATTTTATTATTTTAAAAAAACCTGCATCTGATCATTTTATTTGAGAAGAGCTCTTCATAATCCGATAATCGACGCTAGCCCTGTATTGCACAAAGTAAAATATCATGATTGAGTTTATACAGCTTTCTTTTCGTTTCATGTCCTGATAAACGTTGTTATCGGTTTATATATGAAATTGGAAAAGAAATTAGCGCCCATATGAATTTTGATTTAAAAATAAAAACCAATGATATATGAACGTGCTCAAAAGAAACAAAAGAATAGAACTGGGAAGCTAAAATTTTCAGAGTAGTATTTAATTAAAAGAAAAAAACGAGTGTAGATCATTCATATTCCTAATCCCTAGTTATAAGGAGATGCGTTGAACTGAACCTATTAAAGAAACAAATTTTGGCCACTGAAGGCTCATTATCCTTTAATACTTTTCTCATGTACTCATTCTTATTTCATAACCATTATCTTTGTTTCTTGATGCAAGTGAACGTTTTTGTAGTTGCAAACTGGATTTCAAAACAGAAACAATTGTTTTCCATATTTATTCTTTAGGATTTCAATAAGAAGCTTTTTCCTTGTTCTAATTCTATGGAGAACTTTATTTCTTTTTTCATATAATGTGTCTCTGCCGCAGATTATCGTGACCTTTGGAGTAGAGAGCCTCAATGTATTGCAAACGAATCGATGGATCTGGCAGATTGGAATGTATATCAATGTTTTGAGGCAGCTAATTTAAGTAATATAGATGTAATGGACAGCACTACAAAATGCCGGTGGGTCAAATCTCATCCTTATGAATCGTAGCAGAGAGACGGCTCCTGCTCGAATCTTTTTCATTAGGAAATATGAAAGCAAAATATTTGGTTTGAACGATTGAGACTAGTTCTATTTTGGCTTTCTTTATCACAGCCTTAACTTAGTGTCCCAAACAAAGGCTGTTAATTGACCGTCACACATGATACAATGATATATTTTATCTTTAAAGGGTGTCAACATGGAAAGGTTAATTTAACAGCGAGTAAGAAGTTGACAAATGGAAGTCGACAAAAAGCACATCTGAATAGTGTAAAGATGTTTTTTTTATTTTTTAAATGTTCTGGACCCATCTTTCATCTGTTATTCTCTCTTTCTAAAAACACTTTAAGTTTCCTTCTCTCTATTCGCCTATCTTTCTTTTCAATTGCCTAACTTTCTGTGACTCTTTTCCGCACTAACCTTGTGATCCTGCCTCTCATCCTATGCGCACATTGTCTTGTGAGACCAGTTAGACAAAATCTGAAGTAAGAACCAAAACTGCCTACCTAACTCAGTATTCCAACCTAAGTGATCCGTATTGTAAGCCTAACTCCGAGGTTCAAGGTTACTGAGACTCAAAGTATTATTACATTTATTTTTATTCAATTATTTGTAACTAATCGATTTCTAATTTCTCGAAAAATTAATGCTGAAACAAAATAAGTTTGTTTTGTTTTTGTTTTTTATTTGGCGCAGAATTAATTTCATAAAAATATTTTTTAAGGCTCCTTTTTCAAGGTTTTAGGTCTTCAAGATTTCGAGCACCACACTCAGGCTAAGTAATCAGAGGGCTTCGTCTCAAAGCTTCATCGCTCAATGCCTGACGGGGGCTACAGAATGTTATGCAAAAAGCCCCGTGATCAGTGTCTCGTGCGAGGGAAAAAATCAAATGTAACAATAACAATACAATACCAACCATTTCATCGTATTGCTAATAATCTGAATAGTTTTTTTTATTTCACAATTTCCCGCATTGTCTTAATATTTAAAAAGCATTGCGTATAATACATACATAGATGATTTTAGTATATATTTATTTTTGCATACAAGTTTAAACATATATGTATAAGTGTATGTACATTTGTATCATTCCAGAGCTTTAAATCAATTTAAGATTTGTGATGTCAAGTTTTTTTCGGTAAATTGTGGCGATATTCTTCGTTGGATGGTCGAATTCTCTTGGTCTAACGTGATTCACGTCCAGTTTAATGAGTGCGTAAGTAACTAAACACACTGGTGTCCAGATAATATCCTTTCACACAGTTAACCTCGATATGTATCTATGTTAACTGACTTTTAATGACTCTTAGTCTCGCTAGGAGCAAAAAGGTCGTGCATGGGTGAGAACACTGTACCTCCCTAAGAGAAGCCTTGGCTAGGGACGCCCATGCATACGTCATCAAGTTTTGCAAACTGTCTTTTTTAACAAGCAAATCACTATACGAGACCAATTTTAGGTAGGATTGTTGAAACTCACTGATGGCCAGAAAATGGTTGCCTTCCCTGATATGGACCTCAATGTTGGTCAAACTTTCAAGACATTTAATGATTTTTTAAGATTATTGAGTAAGAGGCGTGAAACGTTTGATGAACAGCTGGTGAAAGGAAATTAAAATATGACAGTTGAAAGAGCGAGTGCCTCTCTAACAAGAGAAAAAAAACCACATCTCTACAGCTGTCTGCAGCAACGTTACTCATATGCGGGGACATTAAATATACTTAGGTACATTTTGTAATGTAATCTCTCTCTCTCTCTCTCTCTCTCTCTCTCTCTCTCTCTCTCTCTCTCTCTCTCTCTCTATATATATATATATATATATATATATATATATATATATATCTCACTCTCTCTTTTTCTCTTTCTCTCTATTCATTTATGTTCTTTGTTTTTGTTGGTTCCAATCTTCATTTTTATTGCTTTCAAATCAACAACGGAATTAACAAGCAAGAAAAGAATTTGATAAAAGAGAGAAGCAAAGGGCAAGATGAATCTTACATAATATTGAAACTCACAGGAAACGGTCATGTTAAAAACAAGGAATGCTAGAAGATTTTTATAAAGGTTGCATAAGTGGTATAGGCTTATTTACTGTTTCAGATCTTTTGAGTGTGAATGCAGTAAAATCTTGAAGGTATCCTGAAGTAGATTAGATCTAGATTCTTTGGAGGCTGATCAAAGAAAATACCGGTAAATCATAAAATCGCATTGTACAGCCCAGCCTAGGCCTAGATTTACAAAATAAGTACGGCATTGGGACAAGGATAAGCCAGGGAAAGAGGGAAAGAGCCGTAAAGCTAAGAAATTCTAGCCTTTGCCAGAGAATTCTTTCTTAGTGCGTTGACTTGCGAGTTTGTACAACTCTTTGGATCCATCTTGCCTGTACTCTGTCCAAATCTCCCCCCCCCCCAAAAAAAAAAAAACCGCCTCCCACGTACCTTCAACTCTTTAGTCCAGCTCCGGTGCACTGTAACTAAGACGCTTAGCCCAGCTCTCACAGGCACACAGAAATAATGCAATGACTGATATTATAAAAGTTCTAAGACAAATAGGTTACCTAGAGGGCATGCAGTAATTGTTTCAAAAGTGGTTATCTGGTAATTTCATGATTTACCCTGTTTCATGTATAGCCGATATGATAAGACACTGCCAAACTATTCGGAAGTTTTCATAATCACGTAGCGCATTCCACAATAGTTCATATACACGTAATGCGTTACTAAAATGAGATTTTATATCTACTTTAAACCATTCAATACATCTGATACATTTAGCAGCGTTTGATGTTCATTCAAAATCAAGTTCGCACTTGGAGAATATAGATTTAGTGAACAAATACTAAGGTAATTCACGTACAATGTTTTTTTTCCTCGTTAGGCGAGTTGTATTTACATTAAAGAAAATTTCTTTCTCCTACTCGCTTTTACAGTGAACTGAATTTTCTTCTTTTTCTTCAAAATCAATTTTTTTCAGTACGACGAGATGTTCCCTAATGGTGTCACACCTGTTTCTGCTTAAGGTATTTTACATTTAACAGTCTTTGCTCCTTAAAAATGTGCTGGTTTCTTACACATTCCCGCTTTGCTAGAATACAAATGATAAAAGATATCTTTATCAACGTTTCTTCGCCTCAGATTTTGCCAGATAAGTCATTCTTATAAAATACTTCAACCCTCGAGATTGATAAAATGTCACGAATATAAAACTACCTGTTAAAGAGGTGTAGTAATAACTTTTAATTAAGGTTGTGCGATGGGTGCCCCGGCGCCCCTCCTCCCCCCCCCCCCCCTTTTTACGAAAAAAAAAGATGATGTTACTTCAATGAGTATCATTAATATTTCCATCAATAGTCAATCCAATACTAGTAACATATGTAGTAAAAAGGCATAAAACCCACGATAAATGTGATGTTTAAGATTTATATTTATTTATGCTTTTTACCAAGTTTATCCGGTTTAAAAAATATCATTCATTTTGTTTCAATATTATTTATGAAAATGTCAATCTCAATGTATATCAAATTCTTCTTTTTTTACCTATTTCCCTTGAAGGTAAAGCCAGTAACTTTTGATCTTCATTCACTGGAGTTTCAATCCCGCACTGCAGGAGATGATAAAATGGAATCTTTTTGCTCTTTTCAAAATCTCATTTAAACATTTGATAAAATATTGTAATTTTTTGGACTAGGTGGCTTTTTTTCTAATTTTATTAATCACTTCTTTAAATAAATCCTCCAAATTCAGTGGATATATAATAGAGTGTGTTTGCTACGACTTTAACTTTTAGTCCAAACTTAGAAAGAAAACATCTATAAAAAACGTTAATTAAAATAAACATGTCACCCTCAAGTGCCAAAAACTGAATTGAAATGCGGCTAATAGGATCTCTGCCATTATTGAGGCATCAGCTCTGATTATTGTATAAATTGAGTAATGTCCATTAAATGTATAAAACTTATATAAGTTGTCTGAAAACATTGATATGCATTCGAAAGTCCCCGATCCATCATAGTTTTGTTTGCAATACATTGAGGCTCTCGGCTCCAAAATTCACGATAATCTGTGGTAGAGACACATTATATCAAAAAAGAAATAAAGTTCTCCATAGAATTAAAACCAGGAAAAAGCTTCTTATTGAAATCCTAAACTATAAATATGGAAAACAATTGTTTCTGCTTTGAAATCCAGTTTGCAACTACAAAAACGTTCACTTGCATCAAGAAACAAAGATAATGGTTATGAAATAAGAATGAGTACATGAGAAAAGTAGTAAAAAATAATGAGCCTTCAGTGGCCAAAATTTGTTTCTTTAATAGGTTCAGTTCAACGCATCTCCTTATAACTAGGGATTAGGAATATGAATAATCTACACTCGTTTTTTCTTTTAATTAAATACTACTCTGTACATTTCATCTTTTAAATCTTACCAGATCTAATCTCATGTTTCCTTTGACCACGGTCATATATCTACCCATCGTTGGTTTTTATTTTTAAACGACAATTCATATGGGCGGTTATGTCTTTCGCAATTTCATATAAACCGATAAAAATGTTTATTAGGACATGAAACCAAAAGAAAGCTGTATAAACTCAATCATGATATTTTACTTTGTGCATTACAGGCCTAGCGTCGATTATGGGATTATGAAGAGCTCTTCTCAAATAAAATGATCAGATGCAGGATTTTTTTAAAATAATAACATTAAATTTTGCTTTACAATATCCAAAAAACTCTACTCACAAGCTCGATTGTTGTCTGCACAAAGACCTTGTGCTGTTAAATTAGCCACTGAAATTTTAGATTTGATAAACTCTTCAATGCAGTTTTGATTGTCTAAGCATTCAGTTGTGTCCTGGATTGAACTACATGCAAATTAAAAAGAAAATCCATTTCACATATTCATAGTATGCAGATAGTAGATGAATCCTCTAAATTAGTTTTAAAATTTCGATGTCTGGACAAACCGTGTAAAATAGAAAGTGACAAAAAAAAAGCATTAAAAAAACCAACAAGAAACAAAAAAGTCATAATCAATCAAGAGTATTAAAAGATAATTATTTATAAAAAAAAATTTTTTTTGGTTAATTTACAAATTAAAAATATTATCTATAAAAAACAGTTAAAAATGATAATATAAAAATAAAAGTAATAATGACGATGATAATAATAATAATAATAATAATAATAATAATAATAATAATAATAATAATAATAATAATAATATATCAATAAAAATAATAAAATAATAATAAAGAAAATAATGCATATTAGTAATAATTAAATCACAGAAAGTGGAGAGACAGAGAAGAATTGGGTGTGTGAGAGATACACACACAGAGTGAGAGAGAAAGAGAGAGAGAGATAGAGAGAGAGAGAAAGAGAGAGAGAGAGAGAGAGAGAGAGAGAGAGAGAGACAGAGACAGATACAGAGACAGAGACAGAGAAAGAACGGGAGTGTGAGTTAGACAGAGTGGAAAGAGACAGTATTATTTTTAGTAGAACAAGTCCGATATTGTTTGACAGGTGTTTCCTTTTTAAATTACAATAAATACCTATTAACAATTTCTTTTGACAATGCAGAATTTTTCTGAGTAAAAGATGTGACGTCATTGAAAAAAATACATAGTTTACTTAAAATGTTGCATTTTTCCATATCACAGTTATAACATGGAATACTAGTATATTGTCGAAAATATTTTCAAAAATTAAAAAAAAAATTTTAAGTACTAGAATCATGTAAAGATTTTTTTATGTATAATAAGAAAACAATTAGAGTATTTTTTAAAAGATTTAAAACATAATGACAGATTCTTTTAAAAGGCACAAAAAAATTGTTTTTTCTACTTAACAATGATTGTTAAAGGGAAAATTTTAATAGATCATTGATGAGGATGTGAAACATTCAGGGTGACAAAAGTTTGATATTGATTTAAAAAAAACATCAACACTTCCATTCCCACAACATAACTCTATATCAACATAAACAATAATAATGAGAAAGACGAGATAAAACAGAAACAAAAAAGGAAGAAACTGAGAAGGATGGGGTTAAAAAAAGAGGGGGGGGGAAGGGGGCGAACATACGGTGAAATAGAAAAAAGGATAATAAGAAAAGGTAGCTGAGAGTGACATAGATATATTGATCTAGAAAAAACGTGATTAACGTGCGAGATGGGGAGAAAATATTAGAGAGAGCGACAGATAGTGAATATATATATTGCTTTAGAAAAATTACAACCATTTCAAATGAAAAACCTAGGTCATAGTTGAAAGAAACCTAAAAGTTATAGTCTAATATATATAATGTAAAGAATATGTCTGCCGAATTAAGGTGCTCACCCAACATACTTCATAATGTGGGCCTTAAGGGCCTGGTTATCCGTATAAACTGCTGCTGGAGAACCTGTACAGGAGAATACTATTGTTGACTTTGACTTACTGTTTTGTAATGATCGAGCCATGCATCAAGGGCAAAATAATGTAACGACAAAATTGATAGTTTTGTAACGTGTCATTCTTACTCGCATATGTTCATCCAAACTTGATCCCATTCCGCTTGACTTGTTGGAAAAGTTTTCATATATAAAAAAGACCAAACACCATTAGGTCCAAAGTAGACATCTCTCACACATAAACAAGTGTTGCTGCACGCGTTTGATTTACCTGAAGGAAGATAAACGCTTGTTAAATATTGATTGAAATTAAAAATTTAATTTGAAATTTTAAAAATAGTTATAGCAAGCAGTGCATTTCTGTGTGATTACCCGGACACTTTAATTTATTGTACATCGTTACATTTAAAGTGCAAATGAATAATAAATTCTTGCCTTACTGACAATTTAACTCCAGATGGTTTTTTTTTGTTTTTTTTGTTTTTTTTGTTACCATTTCTTTTTAAACATGAAACGTTTATCATAGTTGTATTTATACTATTATATTTGCATTCTGATGTCTTGTTTAATCCTTTTGTGTTGCATTCCCCGTTCCATACTTCGGAGAGTGACAATAATGAGAGCGAAATGACCACCCTTCGCGAGAGACAGCAGCAAAACAGCTGAACAGCCGCATGCTCTAGTCAGGAACACCCGCTACCACTCTTGCCATCTCCAACAACAAAGTACCCCTAAAATGTCAAAGGAATGGTTTCTCATATAAAGTAGAGAATAACGAAACGGAAAAGCAGGAGGTGATGATAACATTGTTAAAGAAATACATCAAGTTTTGCGCTTATGCGTTTCTACCTCGATCTATTATATCATTCAACCATCTTTTGTCAAACGTAATCTACCCTAGCGCTTGGTAGCATTATACCAGTTTTCAAAAACTATGGCAACCGTTCTGACCCGTCTAACTTCTTAAATATTGTGAAGTAAATGTATAGAGAAACAAAGGAATATATCCGATGTAATTGTCGTGAGTCTGAAACTTTTGTATGTAATGTTGGCATACGAAAAGGATGCAATTTGTTATGTTCACTTTTTGCTTTATATGTTACTAATCTCGAAAGCCTGATGCGCAGCCAAACTTGTAAAGGCGTTAACATCAACGATTCGTTTACAAAAAAACATTGATCCATTGTTGTATGCGGATGATACAATCCTACTTAGTGAAAACTAAAGGAACCTTGAATATTCTCAAGACGCCTTTGCAGAATGCTGCATGCGCTGGAAACTAACAATCACTGCAAGTAAGTCTAAAATACATATCTTTGAAAGAGCAAAAAACAAATAGAATTCACACATTTCATCTGAATGAGGAAATATCAAAAAAGAGGTCAAAGTGTTCAAATACTTAGGCGTTATGTTCACATAAAATGGTCGCTACGGTACTTTTATGAAACATAATGCCACCTAAGTCCTTTACGATGTCAGATTAATGAGCCGCTTTTTAATATCTGTCCCATGTTCAACTCATTCTTGATGCAGATGCTTGGCAGATTGCAGGATGCAACGTGATATACCAAATTTAAATGTATTAGTTATCATGAAATTGTGATTCGTTTAAATATATGATTGGATATATCACTTTATATTCTACTTTTTGCTGTTGTATTTGTTAAATATTTTCGATCATAATTTTCATTTTCTCAGTAGTTTACAATTTTTAAGATATTTCAAATTTATTTAGATAAATATCCTAGTGTGGTTTATTGTTCTTGTCCAACGAAGGCTTACAGCCGAAAGCTCATGTGCTTTTTTATCTTGTACATTTTAGACCTGCACTCTACCTATTTTTGTTTATTTACGGTAGTAGTAGTAGCAGTACTAGCAGAAGTAGCAGTAGTAGCAGTAGCAGCAGTAGCAGCAGTAGCAGCAGTAGCAGCAGTAGCAGCAGCAGCAGCAGTAGTAGTAGTAGTAGTAGTAGTAGCTGTAGTTGTAGTAGCAGTTGTAGTATCAGCAGTAGTAGCAGCAGCAGCAGCAGCAGTAGTAGTAGTAGTAGTAGTGGTGGTGGTGGTGGTTGTGGTAGCAGCAGTAGCATTAGAATAGTAGTAGTATGAGTAGTAGTAGTAGTAGTAGCAGTAGTAACATTAGAATAGTGGTGGTGGTGGTGGTGGTGGTGGTGGCGGTGGTGGTGGTAGCAAGCTGCTGCTGTTGCAGCAGCAGCAACAGTAGTAGTAGTAGTAGTAGCAGCAGCAGCAGCAGCAGTAGTAGTAGCAGTAGCAGCAGCAGCAGCAGCAGCAGCAAGGCAGTAGTAGCAGTAGTAGCAGTAGCAGCAGTAGTCGTAGTCGTAGTCGTAGTAGTAGTAGCAGTAGCAGCAGTAGTAGTAGTAGTAGTAGTAGTAGTAGTAGCAGTAGTAGTAGTAGTAGCAGTAGTAGCAGTAATAGCAGTAGTAGCAGTAGTAGCAGTAGTAGCAGTAGTCGTAGTCGTAGTCGTAGCAGTAGTCGTAGCAGTAGCAGTAGTAGTAGTAATAGTAGTAGTAGTAGTGGTAGTAGCAGCAGCAGATGCAGCAGTAGCAGTAGAAGTAGCAATAGTAGTAGTAGTAGCAGTAGTAGCAGTAGTAGCAGTAGTAGTAGTAGTAGTAGTAGTAGTAGTAGTAGGAGTAGTAGTAGTAGTAGTAGGAGTAGTAGCAGTAGTAGTCGTAGCAGTAGTCGTAGTAGTAGTCGTAGTAGTAGTCGTAGTAGTAATCGTAGTAGTAATCGTAGTAGTAGTCGTAGTAGTAGTCGTATAGTAGTCATAGTAGTGGTCGTAGTAGTGGTCGTAGAAAATGTGGGTGGACCCCATGGACGGAACATCAGAAATATACAAGGAGAGAAATTAGTTGATTTGTGTCATATGAATCACCCTGTTACAAAAAACACACGCTTTTAGTAACCAAAATAAATGAAAAATGACATGGACAACCCCAGGTGATGGAAGCAGAAACCAAATCGATCACATCCTGATCAGTAAAAGATTTAGAAATGCTTTTTTTTTTCAGCAAAAACCTATCCTGGAGCAAACTGATATAGTGTTCATGTTGCAGTTGCTGCTAAGTTCAAATTGAAATTTAAGAAAAGCAGAAATAAAGCTAAAAATATCAAGATTGACCTGTCTTTATTAAAATCGAGAAAAGTATCAAGTGGATGTTCAAAGTAATTTTTGAAGTTTTAGGAGAAAAGGAGGAAGCGGACCATCAATGGGCAAATTTTAAAGCAGCGATCACAGAAGCAGCAAAGGAACAAATTCCAAGAGTCGAAAACAAAACAAAGATGACTGAGGATATTTTAATCCTTATGAAAAAAGGAGGCAAGTAAGAAAATCGAGGGGAAAAAACGGAACATTGCATAGAGAAGTTAAAAATGAAAAATGTGATGAAACAAAAGGAAAATGGATCAATAACAAGTGCAGAAACATTGAAATACACTGCAGAAGTTCGGAGCAGACAATGGACAAAAATATTGAAAAAATCTGAGGAAAGAAAACATGCTCATCCACAGGATATCTTAAATAAAAAAAAATGGTGGCATCATCTGGCAGATTGGCAAAGTACATTAGAGAACTTTTCGAAGACAATAGAAAGGATTTCAATATAAGGAAGCGCAATTTTGCTGCTCTACCCATCATGAAAGGAGAAATTAAGGAGGCAATAAGAAAGATGAAATTAGGCAAAGCAATAGGCCCAAACAGTATATCAGTGGAACTTTTAGGAGCTTTTGAAGGCTATGGAAATAATAAGACCACAACAATACTCAGCGAAATCTATGACACAGGTCATATTCCAGAAAACATTTCCAAATCTATAATTATTACACACTAAAAGATACCAGGGGCAACAGAATGTTAATTGCACAGAACGATCAGTCTTATAAGTCATATCACAAAATACCATCATGATGCAAGTTAGAAATGAAATCAAATCCGAAATAGCATATGTGCAGTGTTGTTTTGTGGAGGGAAAGGCTTCAACAATTGCAATCTACACCCTTTAAACAATAATTCAAGAAGCTCTCAAAGATACGTATTTGTGCTTCATTGACTATACCAAGGCATTTGAAAGAGTGCAATATGATGAAATAGTCACACAACTAACACAGTTGAAGATGGATGGAAAAGACCTACGAGTGATACAAACTTTGCACTTGCAACAAACAGCAGCGATTAGATTTGATGGAGAAATCAGCTCATTTAAAAAATAAAACGTGGTGTCAGGCAAAGATGTGTACTTTTCCCTAATCCTTTCTCTCTCTCTACAGCGACATTATTATGCAAAACCTAGAAGGATAACCAGGACTTAAAGTAGGAGAGCACATTGTAAACAACTTAAGATACGCTGATGACACTGTATTAATTGCAGAAAATAAAGAAAAATTTCAACATGTATTAATTGTGGAAGAAGAAAGCAATAAAACAGGTTTGGATTTGAATATCAAAATGGCAAAAGTAATGGTGAATAGTCGAAACAATTAGCGCCACAGATCAACATGTTTTTCAAGCAAAGAAATCAATTCATAAACTTTGGTGCTTTAAATTACAATTGATGGACGCAACAATACTGACATTGCATCAAGATTAACCCAAACAAAAAGAGTTTTCAGCGAATCAAATCAATAGTAACAAATAACCCCATCTTAATTTAGACAAGTAGATGGAGCCCTGGAGTGCTATATTAAACCCATTTTGATGTATGAATGCGAGGCCTGGACAATTTAAAAACAGTTACAAAAGAAACTGGAGGCAAAAGAAATTAATGTAGTTCTTCGGAGAATTCTACAAATCTCATAGCAAAGAAATAAAACAAAACAGGGCTACGAGAATCCGACTCAAGATCACTCATACATAGAATACATAAACGCCAAGCAAACTTTTTGGCCATGTGATGACAAACTAGTACATCTTGCGACAACTGCAATGATCGAGGGAAAACGCAGCAGGGAAAACAGCATGAAAAGATGTTGGATGGACTAACAAAGTAGCTCAAAGTAGGAAGAGTGACAGAAGCACTGAAGGCGACGAGGGATAGAAGATCATGATTGCCTACGGTAAAGAGCACGGCACCTGATTGATTGATCCTAAGGGAGAGAAATCCACAGCGGATATACTGAAAAATTATACAAATAGACTTCGTATGCGAATCAGAACATTTTGAATAGATTTTAAAAAAAGTATTGGGCAAGCCTTTTTCCTAATTCAGTAAAAGTTGTAAAACTAAAGAAAGAAGCAGGAAGTTGCAATTAGGGGAGATAATTTTGCACGGGCTAATAGGCATCTTTGAAGAAGGAAACCGATAAGAAAGGTCTAAATCTAATAATAAACAGAAAAGGAAAAGGGCCCCTTAATCTGAAAAAGAAATCCACAGAATGCAACATTAGTCTTTGATATGGCGGAAATACCCCAGTGAGTATACTTAGATTTATTTTCAACGTCAGTCTTTATTCAATGCAGAGAGAGACAGAGACAGAGAGAGAGAGAGAGAGAGAGAGAGAGAGAGAGAGAGAGATTAAGGGATAGAATAGAATGAAGTCA
>JAWDGP010001516.1:35000-37500 GCA_033675545.1 Elysia crispata
GAAAAAAGACTGACGTTGAAAATAAATCTAAGTATTCTCATATAAAAGACTAATGTTGCATTCTGTGGATCTCATTTTCAGATTAAGGGCCCTTTTTTCTTATCGGTTTCCATCTTCAAAGATGCCTTTTAGCCCGTGCAAAATTAGCTTTCTTTAGTTTTACAACTTTTACTGAATTAGGAAAAAGGCTTGCCCAATACTTGTTTAAAAATCTATTTAAAATGTTCTGATTCGCACACGAAGTCTACTTGAATATTTTTCAGTATATCCGCTGTGGGTTTCTCTCCCTTAGGATCAATCAATCAGGTGCCGTGCTCTTTGTCACTGCTTCTGTCACTCTTCCTACTTCGAGCCACTTTGTTAATCCATCCAACATCTTTTTACGCTGTTTTCCCTGCTACGTTTTCCCTCGATCATTGCAGTTGTCGCAAGATGTTCTAGTTTCTCATCACATGGCCAAAAAAATTGCTTGGCGTTTACGTATTCTATGTATGAGTGATTTTGAGTCGGATTCTTGTAGACACAAATAAACTTATTTCTCTCTTTGCATATTTCTGATGATCCGTCCATGGGGCCCACCCACATTTTCTTCTCTCCCTTCTCCTACTTTTGCATTTAAATCACCTATGGTGATAAGAGTGTCCCTATATCTACAATGGGCTTTTGCTTGTTCTTTTAGGATGCTCAGCCAAAAAGCCTTGATGTAGTGCAAAAAAGATAAAAGTATTTTTTTTTTAAGTTTGGACAATATTTCATTTAACTTGCATAGCAATATTTGGTCAAACTAAAGATATAATTATTACGTGGACTGATTTTTAAATTTTGTTTTTCTTTTCAGATGAATTCTTCAAAACATTTGGCAGTTTTTCCGCTCAGCCTTGTGGCGATAGCACTTGCTAGCTGTTTAATTCAAGTGTGTAAGTAATGAATTTAAAAAGTTCGATAAGGGCAGACAAAAATTTATCAAAATTATATTTTTAAAAAAGCAAAAGGTTTATGGTCTTAAAATGAACATAAACTGTGTAATAAACACATTAATTTTTTTTCAGTTCAATACATTAATTGCTTCTTTTACAACTACTATTACTACTACTACTACTACTACTACTACTACTACTACTACTACTACTACTACTACTACTACTACTACTACTACTATACTACTACTACTACTACTACTACTACTACTACTACTACTACTACTACTACTACTACTACTACTACTACTACTATTACTATTACTACTACTACTACTACTACTACTACTACTACTACTACTACTGTTACTGCTACTTCTACTGCTACTGCTACTGCTACTGCTACTGCTACTACTACTACTACTACTACTACTACTACTACTACTACTACTACTACTACTACTACTACTACTACTACTACTACTGCTACTACTAGTACTACCACTTCTATTACTAGTTGGGGAGAACCGTAAATAAACAAAAATAGGTAGAGTGCAGCTCCAAAATGTACAAGACAAAAAAAGCACATGAGCAGACTCGGTTGTAAGCCTTTGTTAGACATAAAACCAAGAACAATAAACCACACTAGGGTGTTTATTTAAATAAATGTGAAATATCTTGTAAATTGTAAATTACTGAGAAATTGAAAAATATGATCGAAAATATAAATACAACAGAAACAGGTACAAAATAACGTGAAATATCCAATCATATATTTAAACGAAGCACAATTTCATGATAACTAATAAATTTAGATTTGGTATATATCGTTGCACCCTGCAATCTGCCAAGCATCTGCATCAAGAATGAATGAAACATGGGGAAGATATAAATAAGAGGCTCATTAATCTGACATCTTAAAGGACTTGGGTGGCGCTATGTTTCATAAAAGTGCCGTAGCGACCATTTTATGTGAACATAACGCCTAAGTATTTGAACACTTTGACCTCTTTTTTAATATTTCCTCATTCAGATGAAATGTGCGAATTCTATTTTTTTCCCCACTTTCAAAGATAAGTATTTTAGACTTACTTGCAGTGATTGTTAGTTTCCAGCGCATGCAGCCTTCTGCAAAGCTGTCTTAGGAATATTCTTTGGTTTTCACTAAGTATGCTTGTATCATCAGCATACAGCAATGTTTTATTTGTAAGTGAATCGTTGATGTTAACGCCTTTACAAGTTTGGCTGCGCATCAGGCTTTGTGGATCAGAAACATATAAAGCAAAAAGTAAACATAACAAATTGCATCCTTTAACATTAAATACAAAAGTTTCAGACTCACGATAATTTCATCGGATATATTTCTTTGTTTCTCTAAAAATTGACCTGACGATATCTAAGAAGTTAGACGGTTTAGAATGGTTGCCATAGTTTTTGAAAACTGGTATAATGCTACCAAGCGCTAGGATAGATTACGTTTTACAAAAGATTGTTGAATAATATAACAGATCGAGGTAGAAACACATTAGCACAAGACTTGATGTATTTCTTTAACAATAGTATCTCACCTCCTTGTCCGTTTC
>JAWDGP010001516.1:40000-48256 GCA_033675545.1 Elysia crispata
GCTAAGTATAAACATCAAAATTTTAAAACTGATTTTAGAGGATACATGCACTATCTGCATACTCTGAATATATCAAATGGAATTTTTTTAAAAATTTGTATGTAGTTCAATCCAGAACACCACTAAATGCTTAGACAATCATCTTGCCTGTACTAATGAGTGCGCCAAATCTGCAGCTAGAGTGGCTAATTTAACAGCACATGGCTTATGTGCAGACAACAATCGAGCTAGTGAGTAGAGGTTTTTGGATAATGTAAAGCAAAATTTAATGTTATCATTTTTAAAAAAACTCCCTGCATCTGATCATCTTATTTTAGAAGAGCTCTTATCATCCCATAATGGACACTAGGCCTGTAATGCACAAAGTAAAATAGCATGATTGTATTTATACAGGTTTCTTTTGGTTTTCTGTCCTAATAAACGTTGTTATCGGTTTATATATGAAATTGGAAAAGAAATAATCTTCCATATGACATGTAATTTTAAGAATAAAAACCGCGGGTAGATCTATGAATGTCCTCAAAGGAAACATGAGAATAGAACTGGGAAGATTTAAAAAATGAAATGTAAAGAGAAGTATTTAATTAAAAGAAGAAACGAAGGTAGATTATTCATATTCCTAATTCCTAGTTATAAGGAGATGCGTTGAACTGAACCTATTAAAGAAACAATATTTTCGCCACTGAAGGCTCATAATTCTTACATACTTTTCTCATGTACTCATTCTTATTTCATAACCATTATCTTTGTTTCTTGATGCAAGTGAACGTTTTTGTAGTTGCAAACTGGATTTCAAAACAGAAACAATTCTTTTCCATATTTATACTTTAGGATTTCAATAAGAAGCTTTTTCATGGTTCTAATTCTATGGAGAACTTTATTACTTTTTCACATGATGTGTCTCCATCACAGATTATCGTGACCTTTGGAGCAGAGAGCCTCACTGTATTGCAAACGAGTCGATGATGGATCGGTCATTTTATAATAAATATCATTGTTTTATGACAAGTAATTCAAGTTATATTCATCACATGGACACTATTTCAAAATGCCGGTGCGTCAACTTTCATCCTTACGAATCGTAACAGTGAGACGGCTTCTGCTTGAATCTTTTTCATTAGGAAATGTGAAAGCAAATTGATTGGTTTGATCGATTGAGAATAGTTCCATTTTGGCTTTCTTTATCACAGCCTCAACTTAACCTTGTGACTCTTTGCCTCACTAAACTTGTTAGTCTGCTTCTTATCCTATGCGCATATTGTCTTGTGAGACCAGTTAGAAAAAATCTGAAGTAAAAACCAAAACTGCCTGCCTAACATAGTATTCCAACCTAAGTGATCCGCATTGAAAGCCTAACTCCCAGATTCTAGGTTACTGACACTCAAAGTATTATTACATTTACATTTAATCAATTATATTTAACTAATCAATTTCTAATTTCTCGAAAAATTAATGCAGAACCAAAATAAGTTTGTTTTGTTTTGTTTGTTTTTTATTTGGCGCAGAATTAATTTCATAAAAATATTTTTAAGGCTCTCTTCTTCAAGGTTTTAGATCTTCAAGATTTCGAGCACCACACTCAGGCTAAGTAACATATATGTATAAGTGTATGTACATTTGTATCATTCCAGAGCTTTAAAACAATATAAGATTTGTGATGTCAAGTTTTTCTCGGAAAATTGTGGCGATATTTTTCGTTGGATTATGGACTTCTATTGGTCTAAGGATATTTACGACGAGCATAATGAGTGCGTAAGTAAATAAACACACTGGTGTCCAGATAATATCTTTTCATTTAATTTAAATGAGGTAATACAGTTACCCTCGATATATCTCTATGTGCACTGACTTCCAAAAACTCTTAGTCTCGCTAGGAGCAAAAAGGTGGTGCATGGGTGAGAACACTGTACCTCCCTAAGAGAAGCCTTGGCTAGGGACGCCCATGCATACGTCATCAAGTTTTGCGTGCTGTCTTTTTTAACTAGCAAATCACTGTCCAAGACCAATTTTAGGTAGGATTGTTGGGACTCACTGATGGCTAGAAAATGGCGGCCTCTCCTAATCTGGACCTCAATGTTGTTCAAACTTTTAAGACATTTGATGAGTTTTTAAGTTTATTTAGTAACAGGCGTGAAACGTTTGATGAACAGCTGGTAAAAGGAAATGGAATATGACAGTTGAAAGAGCGAGTGCCTCTCTAACAAGAGAAAAAAAACAACACATCTCTACAGCTGTCTGCAGCAACGTTACTCATATGCGGGGACATTAAATATACTTAGGTACATTTTGTAATGTAATCTCTCTCTCTCTCTCTCTATATATATATATATATATATATATATATATATATCTCACTCTCTCTTTTTCTCTTTCTCTCTATTCATTTTTGTTCTTTGTTTTTGTTGGTTCCAATCTTCATTTTTTATTGCTTTCAAATCAACAACGGAATTAACAAGCAAGCAAAGAATTTGATAAAAGAGAGAAGCAAAGGGCAAGATGAATCTTACGTAATATTGAAACTCACAGGAAACGGTCATGTTAAAAACAAGGAATGCTAGAAGATTTTTATAAAGGTTGCATAAGTGGTATAGGCTTATTTACTCTTTCAGATCTTTCGAGTGTGAATGCAGTAAAATCTTGAAGGTATCCTGAAGTAGATTAGATCTAGATTCTTTGGAGGCTGATCAAAGAAAATACCGGTAAATCATAAAATCGCATTGTACAGCCCAGCTTAGGCCTAGTTTTACAAAATAAGTACGGCATTGGGACAAGGATAAGCCAGTGACTCGAGGGAAAGAGCGGTAAAGCTAAGAAATTCTAGCCCTTTCCGGAGAATTCTTTCTTAGTGCGTTGACTTGCGAGTTTGTACAACTCTTTGCATCATTTTGCCTGTACTCTGTCCAAATCTTTCCCCCCCCCCCCAAAAAAAAAAAAACCGCCTCCCACGTAGCTTCAACTCTTTAGTCCAGCTCCGGTGCACTGTAACTAAGACGCTTAGCCCAGCTCTCACAGGCACACAGAAATAATGCAATGACAGATATTATAAAAATTCCAAGAAAAAGTAGCTTACCTAGAGGGCATGCAGTAATTGTTTCAGAAGTGGTTATCTGGTAATTTCATGATTTTACTTGTTTCATGTATAGCCGATATGATAGGACACTACCAAACTAAACGGAAAATTTCTTAATCACGTAGGGCATACTATAAAAGTTCAAATGCGTTACTAAAATGAGATTTTATATCTACTTTAAACCATTCAATACATCTGATACATTTAGCAGGCTTTGATGTTCATTCGAATACAAGTTCGCAGTTGGGAAATATAGATTTAGTGAACTAATACTAAGGTTATCCACATATAATGATTTTTTTCTCATTTGGCTAGTTGTATTGAAATTGAAGAAAATTTGTTTATCTATACACGCTTTTAAAATGAATTGAATTTTTTTCTTTTTCTTCAAAATTTATTTTTTCAGTACGACGAGATATACCCTAATGGTGTCACACCTGTTTCTGCTTAAGGTATTTGCTAGATAAGTCATTCTTATAAAATCCTTCAA
Source organism: Elysia crispata (assembly GCA_033675545.1). Lineage (NCBI taxonomy): Eukaryota > Metazoa > Mollusca > Gastropoda > Plakobranchidae > Elysia > Elysia crispata. The sequence goes on from JAWDGP010001516.1 coordinate 43,561, forward strand.
CTCTCGAGATTGATAAAATGTTTAAATCTAAAGCTAGCTTTTAAAGATGTTTAATAAAACTTAAGTAATAACTTTCTTTTAAGTTCTCCGATGGGTGTGCCATCACCAAAAAATAAAAATAAAACATAGAAAATTGATGTAACTTTAATTAGAACCAATAATACTGCTATTAAATATACTTAGAGCACAAAGTTTCAGTTTTTAATATGATTCACTTGACCAACCAGTGATGTCATACTTTTGTTAAAAACATAGCCAGTGTTCCAGGTACATTGGACATACCGCCGTGATTTATAATACATTATGTAAGAAACATTCAAAACAAGAGCGTAGATAAACAATAGTAAGAGATAAAAAATCGTTCTAAAAAGGATAAAATGACAATTCATATTTTTCAGTCAAGGCATTACTAGTAAGAAATTTACTAAAAAGGCTTATATTATATTTAATATTTAATTTCCTCATGCTTTTATCCAAACTTATCCTGTTATATTCAAAAGTATGATTTATTTTGTTTGAGTATTATGTCAATCTCAATGTATATTAAATTCTTCTTTTTTACCTATTTCTCTTGAAGGTAACGCCAGTAACTTTTGATCTTCATTTTCTGGAGTTTCAATTCCGCACTGCAGGAGATGATAAAATGGAATCTTTTTGCTTTTTTCAAAATCTCATTTAAACATTTGATAAAATATTGTAATTGTTTGGAATAGATGATTTCTTTTCAAATTTATTAAACACTTCTTTGAATACATCACACAAATTCCGTGGATATATAAAAGAGTGTGTTTGCTACGACTTTAACTTTTAGTCAAAACTTAGAAAGAACACATCTATTAAAAAACGTTAATTAAAATAAACATGTCACCCTCAAAACTGAATTGAAATGCGGCTAATAGGGTCTCTGCTATTATTGAGGCATCAGCTTTGATTATTGTATAGATTGAGTTTATTGTTAACAAAGCTTTGGACGAAAACACATTATAATTGTTTAACGAAAGAAAAATAAACCGTCTAAAAAAGTTGAAAAGTACTTCAAAGAATCTCTTGGTTCCGATTTTATCAGATTTTACACGTTTGAAGGGGTAGGTTCTGTTAATGTTGAGACTTTAGCTTTGTTTCGACATGATTCTTTTGTAAATTGAATATGGAGCTTGGGACAATAAGCATGGCCTCAGGTTTACCAAAATATGTAAAGTTTAAGTTTTTGTAACTCTGAACATTTCCTACTATGACTAAGCAGTCAAGAAACAATACACAACTATTAGTTATAACCTTGGTATAGTTCAGAAGAAAAGTTTTTTTTACTCGATGTTTCCTATGTGAATAATTATATTCTAAATAAATAGTAGTATTTTAGTGGAAAGTGGTTTTTTTTATAGTTTTCCTTCCAGTTTTGTAATTCTATTTGTTTACTTTTATTTATCGATTCACTCATTCCTTCATATATTCAGCAGCTAGTTGAGGGTCTTTCGCTAAGTATCAATTGCCTTAAATTTACCGAGACAAAATAAAGAGCATTCACGCATGTAAATTTTTGTTCTGATCTTTTAACGTTGTCCTCGGTTCGTTTCCTTTTCAAAGAAAGTTTAAAACTGGGAATGATCAGATAGAGAATCTATGAGAGAAGTTCCTAGGGCATGGTCCAGAGCAAAAAAAAATGTTCTAGTAAATATAGCTCTAGCCTAGATTAACTGAGCGCAAAAGCGACCGTCTCTAAAGAAACATTTTGATTTAAATTGATCGAGTCAGTTGCATCCCTTTTGTGGTTTACGTTTATGTTTTTTCTTTTCTTAATGAATTCTGATTGCTTCCTACCGGCGAACCACTAAGACGTAACTCTTAAAGGATAGAAAACGGGTGCGAAGCGAAGTTGACATCGATTTTTGCAAGAACTAGAGAGGAGCAGAAGATGAGGACTTTTTTTTTCAAGCATGTTTGTAAATGGAAAATAAAAATTGAATGTAGTGTGTTAGTTTTGTTAGCGTTTTTTTACCATCCGTACTTACATTTTAGTTCACCAATAAAGTGAAACTAAAATTATACATCAAGGGGGCTCGATTAAATAAAAAAACCAAATTGATTAAAACATGAGTTAATGACATTAATTATGATATGAAAACACAGTATAGGTACTAAAACGTAAATAGCTACTAAAAAAGTGTATCGCATCTTTGGTTACCTTGGCAGCGGCGGCCATATTGGGAAAAATACAAAAATAGCTAGGTTATTTATTTTCTTCTCCAGTTTTTATTTTTCTGCGTATAAATCTGTCCCCCCCCCCTCCCCAAAAAAAAAAGGGTAAAAATATACCATTTAGAGAATAAAAAATTATGAAAAATAATTATCCGCATGTAACACATATAGTCAGCTGTTTGTAAGTCACCGAATTTGAAATTTCTAGGTTGAAAAATGTAGAAATGATTGAGAAAATAATTATCAGTAAATAATTGATAACTTGCGACGTTGTCTAACAGCATCTGCAGAACGTGACATCACTTTCTCGCAGTAGCTTTAGCAGCATCTCTGACCTCCATGCTTACTTAGTTATAAGTCTTATGATGCATCATACTCTGAATATTCATTATGTGGAACAAAAACTTCATGGCTGCTAAAGACAAGCCACATTCTTTTGAACTAACTACAGTCCGAACATTGATGTCAAATCGTTTAGACTTTGATTTCGGAGAGTAATTTAAAGGACCACACATGAAATAATTCTAAATAAAAATTTTTGTGCAAATCAGCGCTTTCTTGCGGTCCCAGTAAAGATTTGATCCAGAGGAGAAACAGCATGTCAACATAGTGTAGAGTGACTGCAGGAAAGAGGTTTGGACGAGAAAAAAAATTATGTTATTTCAATGAGTATCATTAATACTTCCATCAATAGTCAATGCATTACTAGTAACATATGTACTAAAAAAAGCATAAAACCCACGATTAATGTGGTGTTTAAGATTTATATTTATTTATGCTTTTTACCAAGTTTATCCGGTTTAAAAAACATCATTCATTTTGTTTCAATATATTTTATGAAAATGTCAATTTCAATGTATATCAAATTCTTCTTTTTTTTACCTATTTCCCTTGAAGGTAACGCCAGTAACTTTTGATCTTCATTCACTGGAGTTTCAATCCCGCACTGCAGGAGATGATAAAATGGAATCTTTTTGCTCTTTTCAAAATCTCATTTAAACATTTGATAAAATATTGTAATTTTTTGGACTAGATGGCTTCTTTCTAATGTTACTAAACACTTCTTTGAATAAATCCTCTAAATTCAGTGGATATATAATAGAGTGTGTTTGTTACTACTTTAACTTTTAGTCAAAACTTACAAAGAATGCATCTATTAAAAATTTTAATTAAAAAAATATGTCACCCTCAAGTGTAAAAAACTAAAATCGGTTGAAGCTAATAGGATCTCTGCTATTATTGAGACACAGATTTGTTTGGACTTTATTTTGTACATTGTGTATATTATTAATGAAGCTTTGGAATAAGACACCATGAAATCTTGAACCAAAGAAATATATCACCGTCAGTTCTAAACAAGTTGAAATAGGTTTCGGCTAACAGTACCTCAAAGAATCTTTTGGATTCTATTTTATTAGAGAATTACAAGTATGCTTTGGTAGTTTCTGCTAATGTTGAGACTAGCATTGTTTCGACATAACTCTTTTGTAATTGAATATAAAGCTTGGGGTAATAAGTATGACCTTAGATTTACCAAAAAATGTAAAGTTTAAGTTCCTGTAACTTTTAACATTTCTTATGATGACTAAGCAGTCAAGAATCAATGCACAACGATTAGTTACACACCTGGTATAGTTCAGAAGAAAAGTTTTGTTTACTCGACATTTCCCATATTAATAATTATATTAAAAAGAAATAGGTGTATTTTAGTGGAAAATGTTTTTTTTTTAGTTTTCCTTTTCAAAGAAAGTTTAAAACTGGGAAATTATCAGATAGAAAACCTATTAGAGAAGTTCCTTGACCATGGTCCGGAACAAAAAATATCTATCTACACACCCAACTTGAAACTTCTAGGTTGAAAAATGTAGAAATGATTAAGAAAATAATTATCAGTAAATAATTGATAACTTTCGACGTTGTCTAACAACCTCTGCAGAACGTGACATCACTTCCTCGGAAGTAGCTTTAGCAGCATCTCTGACCTCCATGCTTACTTGTTTATAAGTCTTATGATGCATCATATTCTGAATGCTCATTATGTGGAACAATAACTTCATGGTTGCTAAAGACAAGCCACATTCTTTTGAAGCAACTACAGTCCGAACATAGATGTCAAATCGTTTAAACTTTGATTTTGGTGAGGAATTTTAAGACCACACATGAAATACATTCTAAACAAAAACTTTTTGTGCAGAAGCTAGCGCTTTTCTTGCGGTCCCAATAAAAGGAACTGATTCAAATTAGAAACAGCAAGTCAACATAGTGTAGAGTGACTGCAGGAAAAGAGGTTTGGACGAGTTAATATTGGCTCACGACATTATCTGAATAAGACTCGTGCGTCATCAAACGCTGCCATCTTCTGCTCGCTTCGTGAAACTGCGTTGACGATTTCATCAGCACTGATCACGATTCGATTTAGTAAAAATAAATGAAAAAAAGTAAGATGTAATTACATTTAAACAAAAGTGTGCTGCTCAAATTTTCAGCACAATTTTTGTTT
>JAWDGP010001517.1:0-36065 GCA_033675545.1 Elysia crispata
GCATCCACACTCTATGCTATAACTGTAGGGGTTACCGCGACTCCGGGCCCGGCGGGAGGTCTGGAATCGGAGCGAGTCTTTCGGACAGCAGTAACGGATGTCGACGTGATCGACGTAAACGAAGCGGTTGAAGCAGTTTCCACCTAGAGCCACTGACAGACCAGTTGGGCCGGGTTCACAGGTTCAGTGAGACATTCTAGCAGAGCGGTGGGAAACAAAGAAAATGGCCTTTGTCAGTTCTTTTTTGATGCGGTTTGGAAATAAAAGTTTCTATTTATTATATATTTAGAATTTGATGCTATTTACTCACAGACTATCGTTACAACATAAAATCATAATTTGTACAAGGTTGGGGTGAGGCGCGAAAGAGAGTGAGAGGGAAAAAAAGAACAAGAAAAAGGAGAAGAGCAAGTGAGAGCCTTCGAGAGTCACAGAGAGAGAGAGAGAGAGAGGAATAGAGAAAGACAGAAAGACAGACAGAGAAAGAGACAGAGGCAGACAGAGACAGACAATCAAAGACCACAGACGGACAAAGACCACAGACAGAAAGACAGAAACAAATTAAAAGATAGGCAGATAGACGGATAGATCTGAATCTATGTTTGTAATTGTTTATTCGGAAATTTATCTGAATCTGTTGAGTGAAGATTACTTGATTAATAAATTTCGGAATTATGATTTTCTAGAGATAAAGTTCATTTTATATCCTTGTAACTAAGAAAATTAGCAATTCAACGAAATGCATTTCACGCATATGATTTTTCAGACTCAAATAACATCATAATTATTCAGCCATTTTTGTAACTTACCACAGGCTGCGACATTGACGTGGGCGACCAAAACAGCGAAAATCGCCAGGAACGCTACAGGGTGGTGTTCATTTTGGATCAAACTTAGGGTATTCACGCAGCTATGGCTCTGAAATCAAAGTCAATTCAAGAAGCCACATGAAAATATGAAACAAAGTGATTATGAGTACCTCACTTGCTGCAGTCATAACTGGTTCCATATTTCTTTGACTGTATCTACATGACAAAAAATCATTGAAAGAGTACCATAAATATTTTGGGATTCTACAAAATCATTTAACTGCTTTTAGTATCTTCAAACAAATGGAGAAATATGTAAGTTAGTTAAGTATTCAATTTTTTTTCATCTAATATTTAATAATATGTTTGCAGATATTAAATGCAGATGTTTTTATTTAGTTTAGAATCACGAATCTCAGTGGAAAATAAAAGTATAAACCATTTCAGTATCATTTGAGATTTTGTTTTCCCAATCGGGGCAGGATTTCTGAAGCATTTCATCTTATTAAGAGAAGTTCAACCGAATCTTAACCAAGATTAATTACCAGGTGTGACAAATAAAGGCACAATATAGCAGGTCAAAAGAAATCAAATTGCTCCTTTTAACACGATCTAGACTGAATGTGGAACAGCCATGGCTTGAATTATCCTAATGTCCTCACCTGAAAGTTCAAGTTCGATCTGAAAAAGCCTATACCAAAGACCCAAGCTATTTCTGTGCATTCCCAGTAAGTATTGTGTGTTTTATTAGCCTATGAGGTTATCCGAGTCCAAATAGCAAGAAAAGATTATCTTTTAAACTATTACAGTAAATTCCTATTAACTCTGGCAGGTAGAAATTAAAACCTCTTTGGAAGTAAAAAATAATCGGCGTCAGAAGTCAAACACTTTTATGGCCTAAGACTTGCCCCTCATAGTGCAGTAAAAAATGAAATGAGAGGTATTATTCAATATTTTTATGTACTAAACCTATTTCATTCAACAAATAAATAATTGCTTCAAATGCAAACTATCTAACTTTTTGATTTTATGCTGGAAGATTTCATTTATTTCAATGGATCAAAAAGTATTGGCTTTTGAAGTTTGGTTCAGTACTGCAACCTGTGTAAAGGCAGAAAAGATAAAAAAAAAACTGCTAGTCTTCTGTTGTTTTGGGATATTAAGATTTCCGACACCAATGTAGGTTTAAAAAGAAAAAGAAATTAACGTGTAAAGTTCTACCTTTATTTCATCAAGATGGCATAGTAAACCTTGCTAAAAATATAATCGCACACTAGGCATACAATATTTCATGTGGCTATCTCGATTTCCCTTTTCTAATAATATGGGAATATTTATAGTATAACATACTCGGATCAAATTTTCATTAATATGCGAACTTAATTTTTAATATTAGGGAATCTTTTATTCGACTCCTTCATAGACTATATAAAGTATCTTCACCTTTTTAGGTAAATTAATATCGGTATTTTGCCTTCACCTAGTGTGTTATTTGTGGATCAAACCTTAACAGAGAGCTTCACTGATATAACACCTCACATAAAAGAGTAAACTGATCAATTAAAGCAGGCAGTGTTACATCTCTGGAGCTTTCACCCGTGGCCTTGGCTTCTTTAAAGTGGTTTAGTTCTATTAAACGAAGTATTACTATTGCGTATGGATTAAAACAAGGAACTATCCAAATCGAATATAATTCGGATTTTTAAATGCTTGAATGAAAACAAAGCATACAATATGGCATGGTTTCTTTTCAAATTATATAAACCCATGAGGATTTGTTAGTGAATCGTTTTAAAGAGTGACCCGCTTCATAAAAGTTTCAAATCTACAGAAGTAAACTTAATTTTTCATGCCTCATGGAAAAAAAAAAACAATTAATTCTCACAGTAATAGGTTTTTTTTTTTCAAATTAAGTGCAGATGTTATACAGCTTTCATGAAAATGTTATCATCCAAAAAGAGCAGATTTGTCTTTCTTTCAAGTTAAGTAATGGAATATCTGAAAGGACAGCAGGCATCTGCAGCTGTGTTTAGAGCTTTTATGTAAAGTGTTATTCTTAGTAAATTACACTGCTTGCGTTTAAGAGGAATCATTGATGTCAGAAGACCATTAAAACGTTCGGAACAAATGTGTTGTGTCAACTGTTATGGCTTCCAAGATAAGATAATCTGTATAGTATTTTCGAACAGTTTAGGTTAATGATTTTTTAAGTTTATGAAATGGTTAATTCAAACATTGTTAATATATATAAGGACACTTAACTTTGTTCATGTATCGCTAGCAAAAATGACAGTTATCTTTGTTCATGTGTCTTTAGCAATAAGGATAGTTAGCTTTGTTCATACATGTATATTGCTAACAAAAAGGACAGTTAGGTTTGGTCACACTTTGCTAGAATTAGGAATTAGCTTTCTCCATGTCCTGCTAGCAACAAGAACATTTAGCATTGTTAGAGTTTCGCTAGCATTAAAAAAGCTATGTTAATATTTCGCGAGCAATAAGAAAAATATTAGCTAACATGTAAATTTTCCATCAGATTTTAGATTTTTTACGCTCCTTACTATGGCATTATTATTGAATTGGCAGCTATGGGTTTGCGCTGGGCAAAGCACCTTCTAGCATTACATAGCTTATAAGAAAGAGTTAAGAAGAGAACTTCTCTTTGCAAATCCATAAATTTGTTTGGACGTTTAAAATGTTTATATATGAAGAGAGATCAATCAACAATTTACAGAAAGAGAAAAATCATCTTCTAAAAAGTTGCAAAATGAGGCAACGCCGGATTAGTTTGGTGTGTATGAAAGGAAAAATAAATGATTGTGACTGGATATTTCTATGATACGCGTTTGAGTTCTTTTTTTACTGCTTGCTCCCTTGCCCTGGCACTGCAGTTGTAGATCATTATTGGTCTCCATCGTGCGCTGCAAGGTTTCATCCTTTTTTTTTAAATTAAAGTTTTTCTCGCTGGATAATTGCCTCCTTCCGGGGTGTTTGCTTTATCTCCTATGACTTCTCTTTTACGCACTTTCACACTCTCTTTTACACTCTCTTCTACGCACTCTTTTACGCACTCTTTTACGCACTCTTTTACGCACTCTTTTACGCTCTCTTTTACGCACTCTTCTACGCACTCTTTTACGCACTCTTTTACGCTCTCTTTTACGCTCTCTTTTACGCACTCTTTTACGCTCTCTTTTAAGTCGTTTTTTATCAAGGTAGTGTCGTGAACTATTTTTGTCAATTTTATTACTAGTTTCTGTTTTTATAAGACCTTTTTATACTTTTTTGCTCAACGTCAAGCCAGTTTATTTCAGACCAAAAATATTAAAAATGTAGGCAAACGTTTATTCTCTTCGAAACGAAAGGCAAACATCTTCTTTAAAAATAAAAAAAATGACAGTTTGTATTGCCAAATACAGTATAAATTTGTCATCTCTGAATTCTCTTCCATACCGTTGTATGACATTTTAAAAAGTCAAATCTTAGTTTCACTTTGAAGAGTTTCCATTTTGTATCGAACAATTGTATCATAAAATAGATGCTCTCCATCATCTTTCTCTCACACAAATATTTTTTTTTTCGAATCCCATTTTTTGTTTTGTTTTGCACCCTGTCGATGCTCGTGCGCTAGCTGCTCTGTAAGCAGTGGTAGATGATGCATGACCAGGCAATATCAATGGGCCTTGGCATTTGAAACGCCTTTCTTCGTACTTTAACTATTTTGACATTGGTTCATCGGAGTAGATTAGCCGCAACAAAATCTGATTATGTCACATTTCGTGAAGCTCAAAGATTTGTTACGTCTAGTACCTACTTAGGAGAAAACAATTTATCAAGATACCAAGATATAAATATATATATATATAAGTCTTTAGTCTGAATAGAAAGGAATCCTGGTAGAGTATTGAAATATTGTCTACCTTTAAATTACTTCTTTGGAACGCAAGATGCAAATTTTCAGAAAAATGCAACGGTACTTAAATACTTCTAAAGGCGTTTAATGAAAGCAAAAAAAAAAAAAAATTAAAAATCGTTCGTTTTGTTTTTCGCTAAAGCTGTGTCATGGACCCGGTGAATATCGCATGGTCAGCAAGTTTTTACACTTGCAAGGAAAATCCCCGCCTGATACTTTTTAAGGAAATGATCCCAGTTTATGGTGATAAATGCCTTCGATATAATACTGCGACATATTGGATAGTAACATACCAACCTGGGTTCATGCCAGTGACGGATGGAGGGCGCACACACTTTGTGATAACTGAAGATAATGTTACTATAGGGAAGAAGCTGGTTCCACAGGATAGACATACAAATGTCAAACAGCTCTCAAGTGAAGCTGGAATCAATGTAGGGTCAATAAAACTGATTCTCAATGACTATATCAAAATAAAGAAAGTTCTGCGCAGTGGGTAACTCGGCTTTTTCATAAATGGACGAAAGAAGCATAGATCCTAGTGTGAGTCTTGCAAAACTCTCCTCCAAACGGAGTCCAATGAAACAAAACTCTAAAAAAAGAAACCCGTGGAGGCAATGGATAAACATAGATGTATCATTTCGATCCAGGGCAAAAAAATGTCTTCCATGAAAAGAAAAACCCTTTGACAATGACGACACCAATTGTGCCGTTGAAGACTGGTTAGGAGCTCTTTTCAAGTCCTCTCAAAGACTTCTGAGGGTCAAATACAGGTGGCAGAACTGTATTACCGTGCCACATAACTATGTAGAAAAAGAAAGGAGGTGTGCCAAATATCAAAGCTCTATCTTTTTTACTTTATATCTAGACCGAGAGCTTCTTGAACTCCACTCGTACATAAACTAATATCTTTAAGTAAAATAATAATAAAAAAAAAGATTTCAAAAATTTACCGTTTAAATTTGAAAAAAAAATCATAGTATAATTATCGTAACCTGACATGTGTAATGGGTTATCAGATTTTTGTGAGTCGCCAATAAAATCCACAAAAACATGGAAAAGCAACTCTAAATCACGCGATTTTACGTGGATATATCTTTAAATACCAAACTGTTTTTCGGATGTACAAAACGACATTTTACAACCCTATTTGAACTCTACTAAGCATGCGCTAAGTAGACATTTTAATTAGCCATGAAAATCTGTAAGTTTTTAATGCGAAACGAACACAACGTTTGTTTTGATTTTTAAATCCCGTGGTGGTTTGAATAGTTGGTCTGTGGAAACTAGATCTAGGAGATTCGCTTTATTCTGAATAAGAATGTTAGATCTAGATTTAGATCTCTAGAGTGATCTTGATCTTGATCTAATTTAGATCTACACCGTACAAATCTGTATTTGTTTTAAATTGGAGTAGAACACAGTTGTTTTGATTTTTAAATCCAAAAGGAATTACGCTCTTTATCTAAATTTTGTGTTTAGAATAAGAATTATCGAGATATCTAGAATCTAGGTAAAGATGGATAGATGGGGCATATAATGTTATCTGGATCATGTAAATAAAGAAGAGATATCAAGACCATTTCTATGCCTCTTTAAATACACACACGCATCCCAGCCTCGGCAAATTTACACCAGGGCCCCGTTTGTAGAACGGGGCTTTCAGCTAGTATCTTTAATATGCGAAACAAAAGAACTTAGTATTACTTATGGTTTGGGCGCATAAGAAAATCTGTTGATTGTGTAAGGATGAAACCAAAGTTAGCAAACATAGTAATGATACTGATATAAAAGCAATTGAAAAGAAAACAAACAAAATTTATTATAAACAGAAAAGGATTAGAAGATAGTTTCTGGTTCGGATTGAAACGCACTTATTTCATTCTCTCAATTTGATAGCTATCCTCTAAATAAAAGCTATTTATGTCCTGTTTACCAGCACCAATACAAATAGCAATAGCAGCGTAAGAAATGCCGTGGAGCAAGTGCGAATGGGTGCAACCAAATCAATATAAAAAAACCCTTAGAATAAAGGGTTTTGGAGAAATGATTTCATATTATACAAAAAAGTTTCATTCTAAGCTAAATGATAGAGTATCTGAAGTAAATCGGGGTCTAGAGAAATGCTAAAAAGTATACTTAAAGCGATAACTCGTAAAAAATATTAAAATGTCGTTGCTTCAAAACAATTGTACCTTCATTTTGCCCGTAATGCCCCGCCTTAAGGTCAGGATAAACCGCTATGCACAAAAATCACATTTATCAGTGCTAAACTAACTTTACAAGATGAGGCTCTCGTAGAAAAGTGTACTAAACTGGAAGAAAAAGCAAGTTTAAAGTAATTTCTTGGCAGAAAACAAGCTGAATCAACCAAAATTTACACGAAAACATGGGTTTATTTATTTCGAGATATTTTGAAAAGTAAAACGTAATTGATGTGAAGATGTCATTTTTTGCATGCACTTAGAGGTTGGCCTGATCAATACTTTGTACCAGAATGAAGGTGCTACATGCTTTGGGTGAGCTGGGATCACTTTATCATCATCTTTTTTAAAATTTTTTGATGGTTGGATAAGTAAATTGCTCATCACTTATTTTCTTTTAAAGGTAAATACATTTCTGAGGTGCATAACCTTGTAGCTATGTTTAATGGACTGCGAGCGAAATTCATCACATTTTGTCGATAACTTTTGGAGATATCTTGACATACAAGCAAAAAAATTAGCTAAAAAGAGCGTCTTCAGAAAAACGCAAAAAACGTTTAAAATAACCACAGAAAATTACTTTGAAACCATAAAATCTCACTTTAAAAGCGACCTCCCCATTAAAAGACATATAGGTTGGAGCAAATAGTGCCTAATTATACCCTGACATATGAAATTCCTTGCTGCTCGTTTATTCCGGCTTACTTGATAGTAATTTTTTAAAGCCTGTATAAATATTTGGATTTTATAAGAGGAGCAAATGATTCTATTGCCGTAAGAGGAAACATTGGATTTTCCGGCATATTACAGCTATTCCCACGTTAGTTAGAATAGTTTTTTTTTAATTCTGTAAGTTTGAAATAATTTTAGAGCTAAAAACTGCACAGAAATAAACCATTGTTGCGTAAACTTTAAGGACAACAAAAATTGACAAACTAAAGAATGATGTTAAGCAACTTCTGCTATTAAATGAAATAAAAATTTTCTATCATTTTTTACAGTTTTTACAAAAAATTATATTGTTAATTTCCTTTAAGTTGACCGAATCTAAAAGATATATAGATAGAACAAGAGGTTATGTAAAAAATACCAAAAGGTGATTTTTATGAATTATTTACTTGTTTGTTTTGTGGTATGTAACTCCAAGGCACTTTCTATGTTATTGACCTCAAGATCTACTTTTCAAAGTAACAAAACATAGATGCTATTACCCCATTATGTGTTGAATATATTTAAACCAAAGTGTTAAAAACTTTACTAGAGGATTTTAATTATATAATTCGATTTGTAATAGAATACCTTTTAACAGTTACTTGCAGTTCAAATTTATGACATAATAAGTAAGTTCCATTTTTTCCAAAAACATTTCTAGCCTTAATGACAATATTGGTTAATGGAATACCTGGATCAGGTTTTAAAGAAAAAGTAAATTCTCTTAAGGCTCATAAGTTTTAAAAACCGTAGTGAAGGCGTCATTTAAAGTCTGGGCTTTCTATTATATACAGGAGTTACAAGTAATCTGTCCTCGGTGAAATCTATAATATTTTTTTATAAACTAATCTATTCAAAGAAGACTTTAAATTTTAAGAACTCTTGAGGCCAAAATGTCACTGTCTTTTTTTTTTTAATAAAAATTTTTTTTGCAAGAGAAAAATAGACAGCTTTGAATCTAGTTTCACAAGAGACATGTAATTCTATGATATTTAAAATATATTTCTTTAGCTTCAGTGTTGTTTTCTTGCGCTGTGATAGTCCTGGATCTTCCATGTGTTTTTTTTTACAAGTTGGTATGGAAAAAAGTCATGATTTTCTTTTCATTAAAAACAGTAACTTCTAGTCCCGAAATTGTATAGTTAATCGTCCCTCACTATCAACAGTATCCCAAGCACAGGTAAATGAGGACATGCGGATATCCCTACTTAGACAATACGTCACTTTTTCTCCTTTTGTTTCTGCGAGAATTTTTCCCCAATATTCATTTTGGTAGCAACAAATTTTTCTATCCATGGCAACAAGCTTAAAACGGGTATCCAGAATTTTTCCTCGTCCATATATAAAAATGTACAACTTGCGTGGCTAATGGGATTTAAGTCAACAATTTTTTCAGGCTTCACATACACAAACATGGAGAAACCATGACAGTTTTACCTAATAAACTGCCTGAAATCGACGTCTGTCTGCCATTAACTGATGACGTAGGAGATTACTCAAACTGCCATTTTTTTCTTTACTATAATTTTCTTAAAAAATCAGTAAAACATTATGTGACATCACAAACTTACTCTATAAATGTATTGCAAAATGTTCAGTACTCTAAATAGCAACTGACTTCAGTTATTTCCATACATATCTAGACGTACCCAGATATCTTGATCTAGATCTTGTACGTCTGATTAAGGCATCTTCTTTAGTAACTATATAACTGAGCCGTGTAGTTAACTTGAAAGAGCTAGTGCTAGATCTAAAGCATCTTCCTAATACTGTGAAGAAATCTAATTATTTGGCGAAGTCAGTCTAATCAATGCCTAGCCTGTCCAATACATTCGCCTAACACAGATCAACCACCTAAATTTAGATGGTGTAATTTTCAGCTACGCAGTTGTAGAGTAGAGTCAACTGCAGAGCAGGTAAACCCTCACGTTTTATGTTAGCTTAGAAGGTTTGCAAAATCAATTGTGTTTACATAATTTAACTCCAAACTTTTTCTAACTTATAAGAAATTTCAAAGATAAGAATAAAACTTTCACGACAAGATAAAGGAAAAGAAAATCTGTTCCGAAACAGGAAAAAACCGAGCAAAAAAAAAAAAAACACACACACACAAAAGCACCAACCCACATACACACACTTACATCCAATGAAAAGTTCATATGCATTTTAACATTGTAGACAATAACACTTAAAATGTTTGCAAACTTTAAAGAATGTGAAATTATGATGAAAATAATATAGTAATTATTTTAAGGAAACTTTTCGACAAACTAGTCCACAAGAACCCTATTGTTTACAACATCGGAGAACAAAGTTTCCACCTTCCTTAAGGAAAACAGTTATGGCATCACCAGAAAAATTACGAAAATATCCGAGACATGCCGAAGTACTTGTAAATGATTCCGTTTGATTTTGTGGTCCCATGTGCACTGAACAGATGACGGGACACAATCTTATTCTTAGTTCACGTCCTTTGTTGCGAGTTGAACTCACATCTTGATGCAACATTTTGCGACTGATAAAGCCTGGTCCCTTTTGCTGTCAGGTTGATTAGAACCAATTACTTTCCCTTTCGGTTTTCAGATAAAAATAGCATAGAGGAAATAGCAGGCTACGAGCTCAAACTTGAAAAAGCTTTCAGGCTTTTCTTTTCGTTTTGTACACACCCACACACACACACACATATATATATGTATATATATAATTATATATATCTCAAATCAATTTTATTCACGGACTAAATAGTTCCCCGGCAGTATGCGATATAAATATAAATATTTGAAAATAAAGGCCTTTTTTTTGACGAACTCCTAACTCACCTTTGCCGATGAAGCAGCTAGAACCTTGAACCATAAAGAAAAGGTTTCAATAAAAGATAACAGTGTCTGAAATTTATAGTCGCGCTAATTATTAATATTAAATTATACAGCAAAAAAGACCCCTGCTGAAATTAAAAGAGATTCGAATTTCTGGTAAACATGGTTCATTTCTCTTTGTTCAATTCACTCAGAACACTTTTATAATATTAAAAAGAAACTATTAGGCTGAAATAAGGAAAAAAAAACAGTACTAACTTGATGAATATCACCAGGTAACAGCTGTCTTAGAATAGTTTCAAACTGCTTCGCTAATACAAAGTGCAGAGTTAATACAAACAATGGAAGATACATTAGTCCGATTCATAATTGTTGTACTTTTAAAGAAGTGCAGGCACCCCAAGAGATTATAAAAACTTACCCGTTGGGATATTTCATTTAAGAACGTGTTTCCAACCGGCAAGCCTTACTATAAAAGTAGCTTTGTTTGTAATATTCCGATTTTTTCTAAAGCTCTTTATCATGACTGTATGGACAGCCGCCCGTGTTCAGGATACCGCTATATTCTTTTGTTCTTACCTTCTTAACTTTATAATGAGAACTGAGAATTTTTAAGTACACTGGCACCGTACGGAGTAAGCTGCTTCAAATGTCTCTCTTTAATAGAACAGGCTGATATGCATTCATTTTGATATATTTATCCCATAGCAAAATATTCATACTGTGGTTGGGAATATTTATACTGTGGTTGGGAATTTAAGCAAATATTTTTTACGTCCATTCCCTTTTGTCAAAGCTTTAACATGAGGGAAATAAAAAAGTGATGTTCTATTTTTCTCTGTTTTGTTATCAACACAATTCTTTGTTACCAGGATTTTTTTTCCACAGATCTTTTACTTGAACATTGACTTTTCTAAAAAAATGAGGCAATAAAACCTGCAAAGTTTTTTAGAGTGGGTAGTAATATTTTATTGTTGTTTAGATAGTTTTTGTCCTTCCACGTACTACCTTTAAAAAGAACCCTCCTCTTTCGATGAGGCAGCTGATGTGTAGCTAATAGTGATACCGATTTCTGAAGGTTAATCCTTTGTAGATGCTTAGCTCCTCGTTCTCATAATTTTAAAATTAGTTAGAGAAACATTCATGTTGTTATTTCCATGGAAGACTATGTCGTCCTCCCTAGCCAAGAGACATATTGGCAGATTTATTTAATAGAGCTGTATTTTGAGTTACAGTTAATGTTTCTATGTGAACATACATCATTGACCAGGTAGATATTGCAGATTCGGTGAAGGAACATTAAATCTAATAACAGTTGCCTGACGCATTAATCTTTTTTTTTAAATTCACATAAGTTGGTCGAGTGTATAGGGTTTTACTCGTTATACATATACTCGAATATATTGTAGGAGCATGGCTGATTTATCTGCAATAACATTGTCACAATAGTTATTAAATATTAAACATTGGTTGCGTGTTTGGTTTTTTTTTTTTTTTTTTTCGGTCTGGTGTAATTAAAAGCATAAATACATATATTTATATATAATATATATATATATATATATATATATATATATACATATATCATCAGTAGCATTAATTCACCTGAGTCATAGCCGTACACTTGCATTCGTTTTCCTCCAATTTTGTTCTTTTCTTTCTCAAGCATTGCACTAGTGCTCGTCGAACTTCGACTCATTCGTTAGATTTCCTAACCAGCATGTTTCATCTTGGCTTCTCTTAGAATCTACTAGACTATCATGGAAATACTCGTGTATGATCCAATCGCTAGTGCTTATCTCATTTAGGCCGTTGCATTTTCAAAGCATCTCTCCCCGTCTACAGAAACAATTTTTAATTTAATTTGTCCCAAACTTGTAAGCCATTGAGTCATTGTCTAGCTCTTAGATGTCAACGATGCTTTGCTTATTCAACACCGTGTTTATCTATCTATCTATCTCTCTCTCTCTCTCTCTCTATATATATATATATATATATGTATATAATGTAGTTAGCTAAATAACGAGGACCATCTAACCGAGCATTTCTAGACTCATTAAGAACGTCAAATTTGGCAAAAAGTCGTAAATTGCTCTAAAGACTGGAGTGGTAATATTTTTTTTCATCAAAATAGTGTTTTTCGAAATAGAAAGGCACAAATGTGATTATTATTTTATAAAAAGAAAAAGGCGAATGTGCGAACTACTTCTTGTAAGCACAGCTGGGCAGAGATGGCAGGAATGAAATTGAAAGTACGCGTACAATGTGGGCGGCGGCACATGTAAAACGGTCTGGAATAGATCAAGTTATATATGTTACATGCTCAGTGTGGGATCTAATAAAGAATCTAAACAGTTGCTTGGACTTCAAGACTAGAAATTGACAACAGCTGGACTCATATCAATAAGTTAAGATCTATATCTAGATAGATCTAGATTTTACTTTTAGGATTTGAATAGTAATTTTGTTTAGCCGGATGTAATTTCAGATTTATTAAACATTCAATATCATATAGGTATAAATTAATGACTGCGCTGCTAAGAATTTCCGCAAGGCAGTCCACCTTTACGTCCTTCATGCGAAAATTCACAGCTTTCTTATAAGCGTTTGAAAGGATCTAAAAACAAACATAGGAAGTATAGAAACGGTCTATTTCCCTTGTTCCAAAAGAATTTAAGTTCTGCAAGTGAATTTTCTGTTTAGATTAAGAATTATCGAGATATCTAGATTCTAGGTTAAGATGGAAAGGTGGAGGCATATTCTTGATCGTATAAGTAAAAGGAAAGATATTAAGACCATTTAAAAGACTATTATTTAATACATACATGCACTTCAGGCCCGGCAAATTGACATCAGTTACATCAATGACATCAGTGACATCAGTGTCCCGTTTAGAGAATGGGGGTTCCAGCTTGTAAAGAAACAATGAGGATGTTGGGAATCTTATTTCTTGAAGCGGTACGTCTTTTAGACTTTTAATTTTAACCCTCTTATTCTCTCTTTATCTACAATTTCTTTACTTTTCTGTCTTTTTTTTCTTTTCTTTTCTTTTCTTTTTTTTTTTTTCAGTTTTCTTTAACGTTCACACGTTCTTTTTTAAGATAGTTTTTCACGCTTTTTGCACCCTGTTTTCTTTCTGTAAGCTTCGTCTCTATATCTTTCTCTTAGTCGTGAACCTATCTTATTTGTTCTTTATGTTTGTGTAAGACAATTTTAAGGATCTTCATCACCCATCAGGAAAATCTATCTTACGTTGTGCTGCTGCTTAAACAATGGATGTTTATCTGCTGGTCTAGAAGATTATGTTTCATCACCTGCTGAATGTTGTGTCTGCTAACTTCTTGCGCACACGTTTACGTGCTGAGTTTATTCGGGTTTTTTTTTTCTATGTCTATCTGCTGCTGCTTAAACAATGGAATGTCTATTTGCTGTTCTAGAAGATGATGTTTCACCACCTGTTGAATGCTAACTCGTTCAAGTGCTGAGGTTTTTGGTTGTTTTTTGACCAGTCAGGTTAAGGTCATAGATAACACGTCTTTTGTTTATTATGTTTCATAAATTGAGTTATCTTCCTTAATTTGCAGATTGAAAGCAATAAACATCTCATTTTTCGACGCGATTTAAGAAGCTATAGTTAGCCTGCACACAATAAATACCAACCTTTTCTCTCACGTTTCTCTCACTTTCTGCAGCTCCCCAGGCACTGGATAATTTTGTGCATAGAGTTATCACTCTGTTCAGAGACAAGGCAAGTCCGACCTCCTCCTGGTCCTAGCCAGGGTAGACACACACATGATGGTCAAGCTCGGTTCACGCTAGCTCTACCTAATTTTCTTTTCTGTTTTTTCTCCCTCTTTATCTTTTCATCGACGATGCAAATTGAGTTCAGACACTATTTTAAATATAATAACACTCCGGATGAAATGAACAAAAATTGTCAGGATATCGTTACATACAGCTCAAAGAAATGTTGGCGATGTGCTACGTAACATTATTTGGTGTACGCTTCATCATTTTTGCTTCTGTTGATCTTCTGTGTGTTCGAATGCATAAACTTTTACAGTTTTATCATACCCGCTCGACACAAGTTTCGATTACCCCAGTGCTACAACTCGGAGTAAAAAACCCTTTCGATGTTAATAAAATGCTCTCCTGAAAACTGCGTCATAATTCTGATTAAGAAGTAATACCATAGCTTTGTCGAAACTTAAATATTTTTGTCACTATTTCACAGTGGATGCGTTCAGACTGCCTCCTGTGCTTTGCGTTTGTTTGTTTCTTCTTTTTTTGTTTGTTTTTTTTTTTTTTTTGCTATTTAGGGGGGTTGGAGTGGCATTGGGGGTAAAAAATGTCAGGTTGCTTCGGAGATGCCTTATTCATCTAGAAGAAAACCTGTAGCGCAGTGCTTGGCTTCTCAGCGTTGTGCGGAAATACAAGAAATGGACATGCCGATACTATCTCTGTGGCCACAAACAGTAGCTGCTTAACGAGACCTTAAACCCACTGGGCACTTTAGGGTTCAGGCGTAGCTACTGCTCTTCAAGAAATCAATATTATCGTAAAAAAAAAAAAAAACCAACCTTGAAGATTTTTACCTATAATGACGGTAATTCTTCATTTCACTTTATGTTAAGGGCGCAAAAGAATGTGTTTCCATTTTATTGATAACTCACGGCGCAACACCATTATGAACTTCAGTGCTGGGGTGGTGGTGTTATTTACCTCAATGCTAGCTGGTCTATTTTTATATCAGTTTGGTCTTGCACAGCAAATAAATTATACGAGCAAATGTTGTCTTGTTTGGCCATACCATACCATACCATACCATACCAATGAAATGAAAGATTTTCTCTGATGTCCATACAACACATGTTTTATTGAAAAAATTTGTATTTGTTAAGTATAAATCAAAGTGTTTATTTTTTGTCTTATTTTTATGCACTATGCAAATGCCACAGCGTCTCATAGTTCAGGACTCGTTAGGGCGTCGTGTAGTCCCATGTTTCGCTTTTTTTTTTGTTGAGATATTGTAAATACAAACTTACATATTGTCATCTTTACTGAGATGAATAAACAAAAAAATATGGAGCTAATTTTGATGAATTGTGATTTGAAAGAAAATACTTTTGCTCATATAAAACAATAAAAATTTGTTAGCAACTATTGAGTTGGGAATTCATTCCATATGGGAAATGATTTTCTGTTTTATTTAGGGAGACTCTAATGAAAGTCCGAACATTTTTTTTTTTTCATTTTTTTTACATTGATGGGTATATATTCCAATGTGTTGCTCAAGTGAAATGCAACATTAATTTTGACTATTGATTCTGAATCGAAACTATGTATGAAAAAGTATATTGTAATGGATAATCAAGAGATATAATTATAGCTCCAAAGAGACAGTTTCTCCACCGTTTAGAAATTAAGTGAAGCAAGCAAAGTTAGTAGCACAGGTGTTGAGTGTTATCATGCTACTTAACAGTCTTTAGTTACATGAAAATTCTTTTCTACAGCTTGTTGGTGTTTCAATTCTGATTTAAAATTTGTTTATTGATGACTTCGTTTATTCCAAACCATCGTCGCAATACGAGAAATCAGAACTTCTATGAGATACAAGGCAACAGCTATTTCTGTTGCACAGATCGAATTGAAGTCAGACCAGTTTTCTAATGGGCAGAGAGGGAAAGACCTACGTGATTTGACAATAAAATTCATTCTTTTCTGCTCCCGTTAAAAATGTTTAAAAACTAAATAAGGGTTATTATTCCGAAAAAAAAAAATGAAGACACGTACATTAATGATACGCTAGTGTGCCTTTCTCCAAACTCGAGGTACATTTTCTACTGCCTCCATAAAATTATAATTAAAGCTCTCCTTTCTTACAAATATGGGAGATCAACTAGTTCTTAGTCTTAAGTGCACTGATTTTCAGGAATTCATAGTTGCGCATTTTTAAATCTGCATAGCTTGGTGTGGATTCTGAGATGATGTGAGTCAACTTAGAAACAATGAAAAGAAAACTATACTTTACCCAGACAATTATAGAAGAATCGAGGCTTACCTGGCAAGATAAATCGTGGGTTCCTGACATTTTAGTCACATGACTGACAAGTATAGTTAACAGATAGCAATAATCTCTCTAACCTGTTGCCAGGTAAACTCATTTTAGTCTAATTGCGTGAAACTTGTGTAAGAAAAAATTACTACAGCACTAGCTGTAACACTTCATGAGGACCAAAACTAGTTCTTAAAAAAAACATTACAAGCTTGCATATAAGTAAAAAGCATTTCAAATCATTTAATATGTTTGAGGTGATAGTTTGAAGAGAAACATAACAGTAAAGTAAGTTTAGCTAAACATCAATTCATATGAACTGTATATCACTATCTAAGCTTTTAAGGAGGACTTAACGAATATCCAATAGCTTATCAATAAAGGTTATATATGTATATTATCTCAATCACAGGACGATGATTATCGCAACCATTATTATTATTATTATTATTATTATTATTATTATTATTATTATTATTATTATTATTATTATTATTATTATTATTATTATTATCATTATTATTATTATTATTATTATCATTATTATTATTATTATTATTATTATTATTATTATTATTATTATTATTATTATTATTATTATTATTATTATTATTATTATTATTATTATTATTATTATTATTATTATTATTATTATTTTTTTTCTTATTCATATTATTATTATTATTATTACTATTATTATTATTATTATTATTATTATTATTATTATTATTATTATTATTATTATTATTATTATTATTATCATCATCATTATCATCATCATTATTATTATTATTATTATTATTATTTCTATTTTTTAATCAGCAATACTTAAACATTCTTATAGCTCTTACGACAAAAGATCTCTTTCGCCAATGAGTCCCGCCAGAAAAGCTTCGGGTTGACGGCAAGGAGAATTTGATTCGAACCTTGGCAGACATGATCAGCACTCTTGCTGGCGTCACCATATCCGTTTTCAGTTGTGAAAAGAAAATTTGAAAGGATTATAAATTAACAAAAGGATACAGCCTTTTCATTGACTTATGCCCTTCTTGCTGTATGTTTTTTCAATATGTAGTGTAATATTGAGAGAGAATATAGAAAGTACAAAATTTATTTTAACTGTACTTGTAAAGGAGGGATGAGCGATCGCTTCATGTAGGATAAAATTGATTTAGTCTTGTAGATCTTATTTGGCTGAAGTGTTTGTCTTTAAGAGTCCATTCGACTGAGTTTGAATATCAATTGGTGAAAAAAGTCAGTCTGACCCCTTAAATTGTCAGAAGAAGGTTAAATTCGAAACGAACGTTGGAGGTAAACGACCCTTAAACTGAAGAAGGCTCTGTTGAAAAGGTTGGATTTTTTAGTGTCAGGAGTTAAGTGAGAGTTATACGAGATTTTATAAAATTCGCTGCCTCAACACACATTAATTTATCAATCTGAATAAACAGAAAGCTATTAATTTGTATTTCATTTATTATCTATTTATTGGTGATATCAACAGCTAGTCTCCATAACATAGAATATATAACGCTTATAAGATTTAAGTGTGTAAAAAATTAAAATTAGATTCTTAAGTCAACCCTGACCACAAGCTCAACTGTATCTACAATGGGGAACCGAAGCACTTTAAGACTCAGAAAGCTCTGGACGTCTTCGCCACAGCTTGTCCAGACCTCTACGAAGGTTAGTCCATGTGCTATACCAAGCGACACAGTAGTGAAGATACCGAGGACAGTTTTAATTTGTATAAATTCACAGGAAAGTTTTTTCCACCAAATCAATGCCCACAGAAGGCAAGATAGATTGCGTTTCTTTTTTTTTAACCTCTGTACCGTTGCTTACTTTTTAAAAGTGTACTATGTGAAAGATGAAAAAACTAGATCCCTGGATTTTATATAACTTCATTAGCCGCAGTTGTCTTCAGCCCTCTTCTCTACTTTTGAAATCAAATATTTTACCAAGATCCGAATGGTCTTAAGAGAAACATTTAGACGACCATCTAATGCACAAACAAATGAAAATTACTGATATAAGTGAAATTTATGAAAGTCATGTCACAGAATTTCACGTTTTCCCCCGCCTTTTTTCTAGCAAATCAACCTAATGCCAATTCTTTTTTCCTTCTCATGGAATACATCCGTATGAAAATTTAAAAAAATGTACAACTACTCAAAGCTAATATGTGGAAGCGGCTTTGTCTTCGTTTTCCCCAGTGTTCTTTTTTTTTTTTTTTTTTACAGATTTCTCTAAAAGTGCATTTTAAGGCGGTATAAGGTCGAAAAAAAATTATCTAGAGGTTTATTGCCTTGCGTTGGTAATCCATCATTTGATTTGATGTACATGATGTAGGGTCTATAAAAGCATCTGTGAATAAATCGGTATTTTACAGAATAATTCAACTCTTTTTATCACTTCCCCCTCCCCCCACCCGATCAGGTCCTGACACAAAAACCTGCTGTGCTGACTCCCAGATCTTGACGCTGGACTCTCAGCTGGCCGTGCCCAGGCAACTCCTCAAGCGCTGCCCCAGCTGCTTCAACAACTTCCTGAACCTCTGGTGCTACCTCACATGTGGCACTAATATGGTACATACAACTATACTGTCTTCAACACACAAATTTTAATCTATACCCAAAAGCAAATTGGGCAATAGAAAGCAAAGACATAACGTCTCTGAGGATCATAAAAAATGTATATCTACTTCTTGTGTGATTGAAAGAAAACTTTAAATATTCTACTTATTATTAAAATATTGGTGTTTATGGCCTATTTGGTTTGAGAGAAAATGATTGTTTTGTTAAAACCATGTTATTTTCATCAAATAAGATCTGTCTTTGTATTTCCTTTTATTGGTGGTGCTACGCCAGACCTTGTAATTACATGTATAACTACATAAATGTGATTCAAAAACCATGTTATATTAATGATAGTGTGGGTCAACAAAGGAGAGAGAAAAAAGAAAGACTGAGAAACCGACGAATCACAAGCACAGACACAAGTATGCTAGTAGACAGCCACTCTTTTGTTACCTCTCTTGTCTTGGTTACAGCCACTCTTGTTATCTCTCCTGTCTTGGTTACAGTCACTCTTTTGTTGCCTCTCAGGTCTTGGTTACAGTCACTCTTGTTACCTCGCATGTCTTGGTTACAGTCACTCTTGTTACCTCTCCTGTCTTGGTTACAGTCACTCTTGTTACCTCTCATGTCTTGGTTACAACCACTCTTGTTACCTCTCATGTCTTGGTTACAGTCACTCTTGTTACCTCTCATGTCTTGGTTACAGTCACTCTTGTTACCTCTCATGTCTTGGTTACAGTCACTCTTGTTACCTCTCATGTCTTGGTTACAACCACTCTTGTTACCTCTCATGTCTTGGTTACAGTCACTCTTGTTACCTCTCCTGTCTTGGTTACAGTCACTCTTGTTACCTCTCCTGTCTTGGTTACAGTCACTCTTGTTACCTCTTATGTCTTGGTTACAGTCACTTTTGTTACCTCTTATGTCTTATTTACAGTCACTCTTGTTACCTCGCATGTCTTGGTTACAGTCACTCTTGTTACCTCTCCTGTCTTGGTTACAGTCACTCTTGTTACCTCTCCTGTCTTGGTTACAGTCACTCTTGTTACCTCTCCTGTCTTGGTTACAACCACTCTTGTTACCTCTCATGTCTTGGTTACAACCACTCTTGTTACCTCTCATGTCTTGGTTAGAACCTCTCTTGTTACCTCTCCTGTCTTGGTTACAGTCACTCTTGTTACCTCTCCTGTCTTGGTTACAGTCACTCTTGTTACATCTCATGTCTTGGTTACAGTCACTCTTGTTACCTCTCCTGTCTTGGTTACAGTCACTCTTGTTACCTCTCATGTCTTGGTTACAGTCACTCTTGTTACCTCTCATGTCTTGGTTACAGTCACTCTTGTTACCTCTCCTGTCTTGGTTACAGTCACTTTTGTTACCTCTTATGTCTTGGTTATAGTCAATCTTTTTGCCTCTCCTGTCTTGTTTACAACCTCTCTTGATACCTCTCCTGTCTTGGTTACAACCTCTCTTGTTATCCGTACAGGAGCAGTTGCTCTACATTTTGAGTTAAGTTAATGTAGCTCGTTTGCACATTGGTGAATATACTATGTACTCCAGAAGCTCCCGTGGGGCATAGCGACCGGAAAAGGATGACACGCATAAGTTACTTGCGAGTTAAGGTAAGATTGTTGTTTTTCTTGTTATCGTTGCTGTTGTTCTTGTCGTTGTTGCTGTTTTGGTTGTTGTTGTTGATGTTTCGATTTTTTCCAGGTTACAGAGTTACTATATTACAATCACTTGGAAAATGAATTAAAGACAGAAGTCAGCATTTTGTCAGCATCACATCACACATTTATTACTGTGTGCCACAGCTCCAGTGGGAGACACCCATCATCCATGATAATGGTGTTACTCAATGATCTCTGCACACATAACGTCTTGGGTACTTTGCACAGAACTGGCAAAATAAAGAAGAGAGAAATTGGTAAATAATGTTTCCCTTCACATATGACATCGACACAATTATTATACAATAATCTGTTCGAGGGCCGACCACTTTAAGGCGTTGTCTTATTCTTAAAAAAAAAAATAAAACAACAACAAAAAAAAGGAAATAATGATATACTTATTATTTAAAATTTTCTTATGCTCTGGTACCTTCTACCCATACATGATAAATCAATGTCAAAGGAATACAGAAAAAGAGGTCTCCAAATAACTTAGCCCTTCCACACTCCGTTAATCTTAAACCCTTTTTGTATATCAAACAGAAACCAACGTAAGGCAGTGCGGAGCTGAAAAGAAACATGAGGCCCTTAACTCACCTATCGACTCTGTGGTGTAAAAACCCGCGAAGGATGTCCATGCGGATCTACAAGTGAACACTTTAATCCCACAGCAATTTTGTGCTCCGTTAGTTACGACTAGAAAATCTATAGGTGCAAAATATTCTTAGCTGCACCAAAATCCACCTCTAAGCTTTGATTGAAACTTTCTCTTTTTTCAAACCATGCAAAAATTCTTCAATATATTGTTTTTCTATACAGAGAATCTTTTCTTTTTATATCTAGTATATTCTGTGAAATCATCCATTCGAGATCAAAGCTTTGAACTCACAGCTTCCATGGTGAGGCATTCACACTCTATGCTATAACTGTGGGGGTTACTGCGACTCCGGGCCCGGCGGAGGTCTAACTGGAGCGAGTCTTTCGGACAGCAGTAACGGATGTCGTGATCGTGATCGACGTAAACGAAGCGGTTGAAGCAGTTTCCACCTAGAGCCACTGACAGACCAGTTGCCGGGTTCATAGGTTCAGTGAGACATTCTAGCAGAGCGGTGGGAAACAAAGAAAATGGCCTTTGTCAGTTCTTTTTTGATGCGGTTTGGAAATAAAAGTTTCTATTTATAATATATTTAGAATTTGATGCTATTTACTCACAAACTATCGTTACAACATAAAATCATAATTTGTGCAAGGTTGGGGTGGGGCGCGAAAGAGAGTGAGAGGAAAAAAAAGAACAAGAAAAAGGAGAAGAGCAAGTGAGAGCCTTCGAGAGTCAGAGAGAGAGAGGAAGACAGAAAGACAGACAGAGAAAGAGACAGAGGCAGACAGAGACAGACAGACAAAGACCACAAACAGGCAAAGACCACAGACAGAAAGTCAGAAACAAATTAAAAGATAGGCAAACAGACGGATAGCTCTGAGTCTATATTTGTAATTGTTAATTCGGAAATTTATCTCAATCTGTTGAGTAAAGATTACTTGATTAATAAATTTCGAAATTATGATTTACTACAGATAAAGTTCATTTTATATCCTTGTAACTAAGAAGATTAGCATTTCAACGAAATGCATTTCACGCATATGATTTTTCAGACTCAAATAACATCATAATTATTCAGCCATTTTTGTAACTTACCACAGGCTGCGACATTGACGTGGGCGACCAAAACAGCGAAAGCCAGGAACGTTATAGGGGTCGTGTTCATTTTGGATCAAACTGAGGGGTATTCACGCAGTTATGGCTCTGAAATCAAAGTCAGTACAAGAAGCCACGTGAAAATATGAAACAAAGTGATTATGAGTACCTCATTTGCTGCAGTCATAACTGTCTTCATTTCTTTGACTGTATCTACATGACAAAAATCATTGAAAGAGACCATAAATATTTTGGGATTCTACAAAATCATTTAACTGCTTTTAGTATCTTCAAACAAATGGAGAAATATGTAAGTTAGTTAAGCATTCAATTTTTTTTCATCTAATATTTAATAATATGTTTGCAGATATTAAATGCAGATGTTTTTATTTAGTTTAGAATCACGAATCTCAGTGGAAAATAAAAGTATAAACCATTTCAGTATCATTTGAGATTTTGTTTTCCCAATCGGGGCAGGATTTCTGAAGCATTTGATCTTATTAGGAAAAGTTCAACCGAATCTTAACCAAGATTAATTACCAGGTGTGACAAATAAAGGCACAATATAGCAGATCAAAAGAAATCAAATTGCTCCTTTCAACACGATCTAGACTGAATGTGGAACAGCCATGGCTTGAATTATCCTAATGTCCTCACCTGAAAGTTCAAATTCTATCTGAAAAAGCCTATACCAAAGACTCAAGCTATTTCTGTGCATTCCCAATAAGTATTGTGTGTTTTATTAGCCTATGAGGTTATCCGAGTCCAAATAGCAAGAAAAGATTGTCTTTTAAACTATTACAGTAAATCTCTATTAACTCTGGCAGGTAGAAATTAAACCTCTTTGGAAGTAAAAAATAATCGGCGTCAGAAGTCAAACACTTTTATGGCCTAAGACTTGCCCCTCATAGTGCAGTAAAAAATGAAATGAGAGTATTATTCAATATTTTTATGTACTAAACCTATTTCATTCAACAAATAAATAATTGCTTCAAATGCAAACTATCTAACTTTGATTTTATGCTGGAAGATTTCATTTATTTCAATGGATCAAAAAGTATTGGTTTAAGTTTGGTTCAGTACTGCAAGCTGTGTAAAGGCAGAAAAGATAAAAAAAAAACTGCTAGTCTTCTGTTGTTTTGGGATATTAAGATTTCCGACACCAATGTAGGTTTTAAAAAAAAAAGAAATTAACGTATAAAGTCTACCTTTATTTCATCAAGATGGCATAGTAAACCTTGCTAAAAATATAATCGCACACTAGGCATACAATACTTTATGTGGTTATCTGGATTTCCTTTTCTAATAATATGGGAATATTTATAGTATAACACACTCGGATCAAATTTTCATTAATATGCGAACTTAATTTTAATATTAGGGAATCTTTATTCGACTCCCTCATAGACTATATAAAGTATCTTCACCTTTTTAGGTAAATTAATATCGGTATTTTGCCTCACCTAGTGTGTTATTTGTGGATCAAACCTTAACAGAGCTTTACTGATACAACACCTCACATAAAAGAGTAAACTGATCAATTAAAACAGGCAGTGTTACATCTCTGGAGCTTTCCCGTGGCCTTGGCTTCTTTAAAGTGGTTTAGTTCTATTAAACGAAGTATTACTATTGCGTATGGATTAAACTCAAAAACAAGGAACTATCCAAATCGAATATAATTCGGATTTTTAAATGCATGAATGAAAACAAAGCATAAAATATAGCATGGTTTCTTTTCAAAATATATAAACCCATGAGGATTTGTTAGTGAATCGTTTTAAAGAGTGACCCGCTTCATAGAAGTTTCAAATCTACAGAAGTAAACTTAATTTTTCATGCCTCATAGAAAAAAAAAGAATTAATTCTCACAGTAATAGCGTTTTTTTTTTCAAATGAAGTGCAGCTGTTATACAGCTTTCATGAAAATGTTATCATCCAAAAAGAGCAGATTTGTCTTTCTTTCAAGCTATTAATGGAATATCTGAAAGGACAGCAGGCATCTGCAGCTGTGTTTAGAGCTTTTATGTAAAGTGTTATTCTTAGTAAATTACACTGCTTGCGTTTAAGAGGAATCATTGATGTCAGAAGACCATTAAAACGTTCGGAAAAATTTAATGTGTTGTGTCAACTGTTATGGCTTCCAAGATAAGATAATCTGTATAGTATTTTCGAACAGTTTAGGTTAATGATTTTTTAAGTTTATGAAATGGTTAATGCACAAATTGTTAATATATATAAGGACAACTAACTTTGTTCATGTATCGCTAGCAAAAAGGATAATAAGCTTTGTTCATACATGTATATTGTTAGTAATAAGGACAGTTAGGTTTGGTCACACTTCGCTAGAACTAGGAGTTAGGTTTCTCCATGTCCTGCTAGCAATAAGAACATTTAACATTGTTAGAGTTTCGCTAGCATTGAAAAAGCTATGTTAATATTTCGCGAGGAATAAGAAAAATTAGCTTACATGAAAATTTTCCATCAAATTTTAGATTTTTTACGCTCCTTACTATGGCATTATTATTGAATTGGCAGCTATGGGTTTGCGCTGGGCAAAGCACCTTCTTGCATTACATAGCTTATAAGAAAGAGTTAAGAAGAGAACTTCTCTTTGCAAATCCGTTAATTTGTTTGGACGTTTTAAAATGTTTATATATGAAGAGAGATCAACCAACAATTTACAGAAAGAGAAAAATCATCTTCTAAAAATTTGCAAAACGAGGCAACGCCGGATTAGTTTGGTGTGTATGAAAGGAAAAAAAATGATTGTGACTGGATATTTCTATGATACGCGTTTGAGTTCTTTTCCTACTGCTTGCTCCCTTGCCCTGGCACTGCAGTTGTAGATCATTATTGGTCTCCATCGTGCGCTGCAAGGTTTCATCCTACTTTTTAAATTAAAGTTTATCCCGCTGGATAATTGCCTCCCTCCGCGATGACTTCTTTATTTCCTTTGAGTTCTCTTTTACGCACTCTTTTTCGCGCTCTTTTACTCACTTTTTTACGCACTCTTTTACGCACTCTTTTACGCACTCTTTTACGCACTCTTTTACGCACTCTTTTACGCTCTCTTTTACGCACTCTTTTACGCACTCTTTTACGCACTCTTTTACGCTCTCTTTTACGCACTCTTTTAAGTCGTTTCATATATAGGTAGTCTCGTGAACTATTTTTGTCAATTTTGCTACCAGATTATGTTTTTATAAGACCTTTTTATATTTTTTTTTGCTTATCGTTATGCCAGCTTGTTTCCGACCAAAAATATTAAAAATGTAAGCAAACGTTTATTCTCTTGGAAACGAAAGGCAAGCACTTCTTTTAAAATAAAAAAATGACAGTTTGTATTGCCAAATACAGTATAAATTTGTCATCTCTGAATGCTCTTCCATACCGTTGTATGACATTTTAAAAAGTCAAATCTTAGTTTCACTTTGAAAAGTTTCCATTTCGTATCGAACAATTGCATCATGAAATAGATGCTCTCCATCATCTTTCTCTCACACAAATATCTTTTTTTCGAATCCCATTTTTGTTTTGTTTTGCACCCTGTCGATGCTCGTGCGCTAGCTGCTCTGTAAGCAGTGGTAGATGATGCATGACCAGGCAATATCGATGGGCCTTGGCATTTGAAACGCCTTTCTTCGTACTTTAGCTATTTTGACATTGGTTCATCGGAGTAGATTAGCCGCAACAAAATCTGATTATGTCACATTTCGTGAAGCTCAAACATTTGTTACGTCTAGTACCTATTTAGGAGAAAGCAATTTATCAAGATACCAAGATATATATATATATATATATATATATATATATATATATATATATATATATATATATATATATAAGTCTTTAGTCTGAATAGAAAGGAATCCTGGTAGAGTATTGAAATATTGTCTACCTTTAAATTACTTCTTTGGAACGCAAGATGCAAATTTTCAGAAAAATGCAACGGTACTTAAATACTTCTAAAGGCGTTTAATGAAAGCAAAAAAAAAAAAAAATTAAAAAATCGTTCGTTTTGTTTTTCGCCAAAGCTGTGTCATGGACCCGGTGAATATCGCATGGTCAGCAAGTTTTTACACTTGCAAGGAAAAATCCCCGCCTGATATTTTTTAAGGAAATGATCCCAGTTTATGGTGATAAATGCCTTCGATATAATACTGCGACATATTGGATAGTAACATACAAACCTGGGTTCATGCCGGTGACGGATGGAGATTGTGAAGGGCACACACACTTTGTGATAACTGAAGATAATGTTACCATAGGGAAGAAACTGGTTCCACAGGATAGACATACAAATGTCAAACAGCTCTCAAGTGAAGCTGGAATCAATGTAGGGTCAATAGAACTGATTCTCAATGACTATATCAAAATAAAGAAAGTTCTGCGCAGTGGCTAACTCGGCTTTTTCACAAATGAACGAAAGAAGCAGAGATCCTAGTGTGAGTCTTGCAAAACTTTCCTCCAAACGGAGTCCAATGAAACAAAACTCTAAAAAAAAAAAAATCCGTGGTGGCAATGGATAAACATAGATGTATCATTTCGATCCAGGGCAAAAAATGTCCTCCATGCGAAGGAAAACCCGTTGACAATGACGACACCAATTGTGCCGTTGAAGACTGGTTAGGAGCTTGTTCCAGGTCCTTTTACTCTCAAAGACTTCTGAATGTCAAACAGGTGGAAGAACTGTATTACAGTGCCAGGTGACTATGTAGAGAAAAAAAAGTATGTGCCAAATATCAAAGCTCTATCTTTTTTACTTTATATCTAGACCGAGAGCTTCTTGAACTCTACTGGTACATAAACGAATATCTTAAAGTAAAATAATAACAAACTGCAAAAATTTACAGTTTAAATTTGAAAAAAATCATAGTATAATTATCGTAACCTGACACGGGTAATAGGTCATCAGATTTTTGTGGGTCGCCAATAAAATCCACAAAAATATGGGAAAGCAATTCTAAATCACGCGGTTTTACGTGGACATATCTTTAAATACCAAACTGTTTTTCGGATGTACAAAACGACATTTTAAAACCCAATTTGAACTCTATTAAGCATGCGCTAAGTAGGCATTTTAATTAGCCATGAAAATCTGTAAGTTTTTAATGCGAAACGAACACAACGTTTGTTTTGATTTTTAAATCCCGTGGTGGTTTGAATAGTTGGTCTGTGGAAACTAGATCTAGGAGATTCGCTTTATTCTGAATTAGAATGTTAGATCTAGATTTAGATCTCTAGAGTGATCTTGATCTTGATCTAATTTAGATCTACACCGTACAAATCTGTATTTGTTTGAAATTGGAGTAGAACACAGTTGTTTTGATTTTTAAATCCAAAAGGAATTACGCTCTATATTTAAATTTTGTGTTTAGAATAAGAATTATCGAGATATCTAGATTCTAGGTAAAGATGGATAGATGAGGGCATATAATGTTATCTGGATTGTGTAAGTAAAGAACAGATATCAAGACCATTTATAAGCCTCTTTAAATACACACACGCATCCCAGCCTCGGCAAATTTACACCAGGGCCCCGTTTGTAGAATTGGGTTTTCAGCTAGTATCTTTAATATACGAAACAAAATAACTTAGTATTACTTATGGTTTGGACGCATAAGAAAATCTGTTGATTGTGTATGGATGAAACCAAAGTTAATGAATATATAGCAATGATACTGATATAAAAGCAAATGAAAGGAAAACAAAAAAAAAATTATTATAAATACAAAAGGATTAGAAGATAATATCTGGTTCGGATTGAAACGCATTTATTTCACTCTCTCATTTTCATAGCTGTCCTCTCAATAAAAGCGATTTATATCCTGTTTACCAGTACCAATACAAATAGCAATAGCAGCGTAAGAAATGCCCTGGAGCAAGTGCGAATGGGTGGAACCAAATCTATTTTTTTAAAAAAAAGCAACATAGAATAAAGGGTTTTGGAGAAATGATTTCATATTATACAAAAAGGTTTCATTTCAAGCTAAATAATAGAGTATCTGAAGTAAATCGGGGCCTAGAGAAATGCTACAAAGTATACTTGAGGCGATAACTCGTAAAAAATATTAAAATGTCGATGCTTCAAAACAACTCATTTTGTGCATTCCTTATGCCCGTAATGCCCCGCCTTAAGGTCAGAATAAACTCCTATGCACAAAAATCACATTAAGCAGTGCGAAACTAACTTTACTAAATGATGCACTCGTAGGAGATTGTGCTAAACTGGAAAAGTAAAGCAAGTTGAAAATAATTTCTTGGCAGAAAACTTGCTGAATCAACCAAAATTTACACGAAAACATGAGTTTATTTATTTCGAGATAATTATTTTGAAAAGTAGAAAGTAATTGATGTGAAGATGTAATTTGTTGCTTGCACTTAAATCAATACTTTGTACCAGAATGAAGGTGATACAGGCTTTGGGTGAGCTGGGATCACTTTATCATCGTCTTTTTAAAATTTTTTTGATGGTTGGATAAGTAAAACGCTCATCACTTATTTTCTTTTAAAGGTAAATACATTTCTGAGGTGCATAACCTTGCTGCTATGCTTAATGGACTGCGAGCGAAATTTTGCCGATAACTTTTGGAGATATCTTGACATACAAGCAAAAATTTTTGCAAAAAAGAGCGTCTTGAGAAAAACGCAAAAACGTTAGAAAAAAAATAAACCACAGAAAATTACGTAGAAACCATAAAATCTCACTTTAAAAGCGACCTCCCCATTAAAAGACATATAGGTTGGAGCAAATAGTGCCTAATTATACCCTGACTTATGAAATTCCCTGCTGCCCATTTATTCCGGCTTACATGATAGTAATTTTTTAAAGCCTGTATAAATATTTGGATTTTATAAGAGGAGCAAATGATTCTATTGCCGTAAGAGGAAACATTGGATTTTCCGGCATATTACAGCTATTCTCACGTTAGTTAGAATAGTTTTTTTTTTAATTCTGTAAGTTTGAAATAATTTTAGAGCTAAAAACTGCACTGAAATAAACCATTGTTGCGTAAACTTTAAGGACAACAAAAATTTACAAACTAAAGAATGATGTTAAGCAACTTCTGATATTAAATGAAATAAACATTTTCTATCATTTTTTACAGATTTTACAAAAAATTATATTGTTAATATCCTTTAAGTTGACCGAATCTAAAAGATATATAGATAGAACAAGAGGTTATGTAAAAATATCAATGGGTGATTTTTATGAAGTATTTACTTGTTTGTTTTGTGGTATGTAATTCCAAGGCCCTTTCTATGTTATTGACCTCAAGATCTACTTTTCAAAGTAACAATACATAGATGCTATTACCCCATTATGTGTTGAATATATTTAAACTCACTGTGTTAAAAACTTTACTAGAGGATTTTAATTATATAATTCGATTTGTAATAGAATACCTTTTAACAGTTACTTGCAGTTCAAATTTATGACATAATAAGTAAGTTGGACACGTTCCATTTTTTCCAACAACATTTCTAGCCTTAATGACAATATTGGTTAATGGAATACCTGGATCAGGTTTTAAAGAAAAAGTAAATTCTCTTAAGGCTCATAAGTTTTAAAAACCGTAGTGAAGGCGTCATTTAAAGTCTGGGCTTTCTATTATATACAGGAGTTACAAGTAATCTGTCCTCGGTGAAATCTATAATATAAATTTATAAACTAATCTATTCAAAGGGAACTTTAAATTTTAAGAACTCTTGATTCCAAAATGTCACTGTCTTTTTTTTTTAATATTGCAAGAGAAAAATAGACAGCTTTGAATCTAGTTTCACAAGTGACATGTAATTCTATGATATTTAAAATATATTTCTTTAGCTTCAGAGTTGTTTTCTTGCGCTGTGATAGTCCTGGATCTTCCATGTGTTTTTTTTTACAAGTTGGTATGGAAAAAAGTCATGATTTTCTTTTCATTAAAAACAGTAACTTCTAGTCCCGAAAATGTATAGTTAATCGTCCCTCACTATCAACAGTATCCCAAGCACAGGTAAATGAGGACATGCGGATATCCCTACTTAGTAAATACGTCACTTTTTCTCCTTTTGTTTCTGCGAGAATTTTTCCCCCATATTCATTTTGGTGGCAACAAATTTTTCTATCCATGGCAACAAGCTTAAAACGGGTATCCAAAATTTTTCCTCGTCCATATATAAAAATGTACAACTTGCGTGGCTACTTTTCTAATGGGATTTAAGTCAACAATTTTTTCAGGCTTCACATACACAAACATGGAGAAACCATGACAGTTTTACCTAATAAACTGCCTGAAATCGACGCCTTTCTGCCATTAACTGATGACGTAGGAGATTACTCAAACTGCCATTTTTTTCTTTACTATAATTTTCTTAAAAAATCAGTAAAACATTATGTGACATCACAAACTTACTCTATAAATGTATTGCAAAATGTTCAGTACTCTAAATAGCAACTGACTTCAGTTATTTCCATACATATCTAGACGTACCCAGATATCTTGATCTAGATCTTGTACGTCTGATTAAGGCATCTTCTTTAGTAACTATATAATTGAGCCGTTTAGTTAACTTGAAAGAGCTTGTGCTAGATCTAAAGCATCTTCCTAATACTGTGAAGAAATCTAATTATTTGGCGAAGTCAGTCTAATCAATGCCTAGCCTGTCCAATTCATTAGTGGCACCATGTCGAAGATCTAGATTCAGCCTAAGGCAGATAAACCACCTAAATTTAGATGGTGTAATTTTCAGCTACGCAGTTGTAGAGTAGAATCAACTGCAGAGCAGGCAAACCCTCACGTTTTATGTTAGCTTAGAAGGTTTGCAAAATCAATTGTGTTTACATAATTCAACTCCAAACCTTTTCTAACTTATAAGAAATTTCAAAGATAAGAATAAAACTTTCACGACAAGATAAAGGAAAAGAAAATCTGTTCCGAAACAGGAAAAAACCGAGCAAAAAAAAAAAAAAAAAAAACACACACACACAAAAGCACCAACCCACATACACACACTTACATCCAATGAAAATTTCATATGCATTTTAACATTGTAGACAATAACACTTTAAATGTTTGCAAAGTTTAAAAAATGTGAAATTATGATGAAAATAATATAGTAATTATTTTAAGGAAACTTTTCGACAAACTAGTCCACAAGAACCCTATTGTTTACAACATCGGAGAACAAAGTTTCCACCTTCCTTAAGGAAAACAGTTATGGCATCACCAGAAAAATTACGAAAATATCCGAGACATGCCGAAGTACTTGTAAATGATTCCGTTTGATTTTGTGGTCCCATGTGCACTGAACAGATGACGGGACACAATCTTATTCTTAGTTCACGTCCTTTGTTGATGCACAACATATTTTGCGACTGATAAAGCCTGGTCCCTTTTGCTGTCAGGTTGATTAGAACGAATTACTTTTCCTTTCGGTTTGCAGATGAAAATAGCATAGAGGAAAAAGCAGGCTACGAGCTCAAACTTGAAAAAGCTTTCAGGCTTTTCTTTTCGTTTTGTACACACCCACACACACACACATATATATATATATATATATATATATATATATATATATATATATATATATAATTATATATATATCTCAAATCAATTTTATTCACGGACTAAATAGTTCCCCGGCAGTATGCGATATAAATATAAATATTTGAAAATAAAGGCCTTTTGCGGCACTAACACAATAACTTGACGAACTCCTAACTCACCTTTCCCGATAAAGCAGCTAGAACCTTGAACCATAAAGAAAAGGTTTCAATAAAAGATAACAGTGTCTGAAATTTATAGTCGCGCTAATTATTAATATTAAATTATACAGCAAAAGGACCCCTGCTGAAATTAAAAGAGATTCGAATTTCCGGTAAACATGGTTCATTTCTTTTTGTTCAATTCACTACAGAACATTTTTATAATATTAAAAAGAAACTATTAGGCCGAAATAAGGAAAAAACAGTACTAACTTGATGAATATTACCAGGTAACAGCTGTCTTAGAATAGTTTCAAACTGCTTCGCTAATACAAAGTGCAGAGTTAATACAAACAATGGAAGATACATTAGTCCGATTCATAATTGTTGTACTTTTAAAGAAGTGCAGGCACCCCCCAAGAGATTATAAAAACTTCCCTGCTGGGATATTTCATTTATGAACGTGTTTCCAACCGGCAAAGCCTTACTATAAAATTAGCTTTGTTTGTAATATTCCGATTTTTTTCTAAAGCTCTTTATCATGACTGTATGGACAGCTGCCCGCGTTCAGGGTACCGCTATAGCGCTTTAAGTTCTTTTACCTACTTAACTTTATAATGAGAACTGAGAATTTTTAAGTACACTGGTACCGTACGGAGTAAGCTGCTTCCAAATGCCTCTCTTTAATAGAACAGGCTGATATGCATTCATTTTGATATATTTATCCCATAGCAAAATATCTATACCTTGTGGTTGGGAATATTCATACTGTGGTTGGGAATTTAAGCCAAAACATTTTTTACGTCCATTCCCTTTTGTCAAAGCTTTAACATGAGGGAAATAAAAAAGGATGTTCTTCTATTTTTCTCTGTTTTGTTATCAACACAATTCTTTGTTACCAGGATTTTTTTTCCACAGATCTTTTACTTGAACATTGACTTTTCTAAAAAAAGCTGAGTAATAAATCCTGCAAAGTATTTTTAGAGGGTAGTGTAAAATTTTATTGTTGTTTAGATAGTTTTTGTCCTTCCACGTACTAATTAGTAAAAGTACCTCCTCTTCGATGAGGCAGCTGATGTGTAGCTAATAGCGAGAACGATTTCTGAGGGTTAATCCTTTGTAGATGCTTAGCTCCTCGTTCTCATAATTTTAAAATTAGTTAGAGAAACATTCATGTTGTTATTTCCATGGAAGACTATGTCGTCCTCCCTAGCCAAGAGACATATTGAGAGATTTATTCCATGAAGCTGTATTTTGAGTTACAGTTAATGTTTCTATGTGAACATACATCATTGGCCAGGTAGATATTGCAGATTCGGTGAAGGAACATTAAATCTAATAACAGTTGCCTGACGCATTAATCTTTTTTTAAAGTTCACATAAGTTGGTCGAATGTATAGGGTTTTACTCGTTATACATATACTCGAATTTATTGTAGGACCATGGCTGATTTATCTTCAATAACATTGTCACAATAGTTATTAAATATTAAACATTGGTTCCGTTTTCCTTTTTTTTCGTTCTGGTCTCAGAAAAAGCATAAATACATATATTTATATGGATATATCATCAGTATACAATCTACCTGAGTCATAGCCGTGCACTTGCATTCGTTTTCCTCCAAATTTGTTCTTTTGCCAAGCATTGCACTAGTGCTCTCGTCGAACTTCCACCATTCGTTGATTTCCTAACCAGTATGTTTCATCTAGGCTTTACTTAGAATCTACTAGACTATTATGGAAATATTCATGTATGATCCAATCGCTAGTGCTTATCTCATTTAGGCCGTTGCATTTTGAAGCAATTTCTCCCCGTCTACAGAAACAATTTTTAATTTAATTTGTCCCAAACTTGTAAGCCATTGTGTCATTATCTAGCCTTTTTGATGTCAACGACGTGCTTGCTATTTAACACCGTGTCTATCGGGGGGGGGGGGGGGGGGGGGGGGGGGGGGGGGTATATATATATGTAGTTATATAAATAATGAGAACCATCTAACCGCGCATTTCTAGACTGCCTAGAACGTGTCAAATTTGGCATAAAGTCGTAAATTGCCCTAAAGATTGAAAGCGGTAATATTTTTTTTATTTTGTAATAGTGTTTTTCGAAAAAGAACGGCAAAAATGTGATTATTATTTATAAAAAGGATAAGGCGAATGTGCGAACTACTTCTTGTAAGCACAGCTGGGCAGAGATGGTATAGAATGAAATTGAAAAGTATGCATACAATGGGCGGCGGCACATGTAAAACGGTCTGAATAGATCTAGTATGTT
Organism: Elysia crispata; assembly: GCA_033675545.1. NCBI lineage: Eukaryota > Metazoa > Mollusca > Gastropoda > Plakobranchidae > Elysia > Elysia crispata. The sequence goes on from JAWDGP010001517.1 coordinate 34,410, forward strand.
ACATGCTTAGTGAGATCTAATAAAGAATCTAAACAGTTGCTTGGACTTTAATTGTAGAAATTGACAACAGCTAGACTCAGATCGTATTGTTTACATCTTATATCTAGATGGATCAGATTTTACTTTTAGGATTTGAATAGTAATTTTGTTTAGCCGAATCTATTTTTAGAATTATTAAACATTCAATATCATATAGGTATAAATTACACGACTGCGCTGCTACTAAGAAAAAGGCAGTCCACCTTTACGTCCTTCATGCGAAAATTCACAGCTTTCTTATAAGCGTTTCAAAGGATCTAAAAACAAACATAGGAAGTATAGAACGGTCTATTTCCCTGTTCCTAAAGAATTTAAGTTCTGCAAGTGAATTTTGTGTTTAATTAAGAATTATCGAGATATCTAGATTCTAGGTTAAGATGGAAAGGTGGAGGCATATTCTTGATCGTATAAGTAAAAGGAAAGATATTAAGACCATTTAAAAGACTATTATTTAATACATATGCACTTCAGGCCTGGCAAAATGACATCAGTGACATCAATGACATCAGTGACATCAGTGTCCCGTTTTAGAACGGGGGTTCCAGCTTGTAAAGAAACAATGAGGATGTTGGGAATCTTATTTTTGAAGCGGTACGTCTTATTGACTTTTAATTTTAACCTCTTATTCTCTCTTTTATTCACAATTTCTATTTCTTCTGTCTTTTTTCTTTTCTTTCTTTTCTTTTTTTTTTTTCGTGTTTTCTTTAACGTTCACACGTTCTTTTTTAAGATAGCGTTTTTCACGCGCTTTTTGCACCTGTTTTCTTTCTGTACGCTTCGTCTTCATATCTTCTCCCTTAGTCGGGAACCTATCTTATTTGCTCTTTTGTTTGTGTGAGGCAGTTTTAAGGATCTTTCATCACCCATCAGGAAAATCTATCTTACGTTGTGCTGCTGCTTAAAAAATGGAATGTTTATCTGCTGGTCTAGAAGATTATGTTTCATCACCTGCTGAATGTTGTGTTCGCTAACTTCTTGCGCACACGTTTACGTGCTGAGTTTATTCGGGTTTTTTTTTCTACCACTATCTGCTGCTGCTTAAACAATGGAATGTCTATCTGCTGCTGGCTCCAGAAGATGATATTTCATCACCTGTTGAATGCTAACTTCTTGCGCACACGTTCAAGTGCTGAGGTTTTTGGGTTGTTTTTGACCAGTCAGGTTAAGGTCATAGATAACACGTTCTTTGTTTATTATTATGTTTCATAAATTGGAGTTATCTTCCTTAATTTGCAGATTGAAAGCAATAAACATCTCATTTTTCAACGCGATTTTAGAAGCTACAGTTAGCTCGTACTACTTTACAATACCAACCTTTTTCTCTCATGTTTCTCTTCTCACTTTCTGCAGCTCCCCAGGCCCTGGATATCATTTTGTGCATAGAGTTATCACTCTGTTCAGAGACAAGGCAAGTCCGACCTCCTCCTGGTCCTGGCCAGGGTAGACACACATGATGGTCAAGCTGGTTCACGCTAGCTCTTACCTAATTTTCTTTTTCTTGCTTTTTCTCCCTCTTTATCTTTTCATCCACGATGCAAATCGAGTACACTCACTATTTTTACATATAATAACACACCGGATAAAATGAAAAAAACATTGTCAGGATATCGTTACATA
>JAWDGP010001519.1:0-25000 GCA_033675545.1 Elysia crispata
TTGCATTACAAAAAAATACAATTGATAATTCACATAAGATTTTTTCAAAAACATTCATTTATTAAGTTTTTACTCCAGTCAACATAGTTTCCATGTTGTCTTTAAAAGTGTTATCAAGACAAATAGTAACTGGATGATAAGAAAGCTTTGAGGATTCAAACAAGGTCCCACGTTTTACTTCTGAAAAGGAATCACAAAAAAGAAAGATTAATATGGGGGGTGAAACCTTAGCCAAATAAAGACTAGGAAAAAAAGACGAGGCAACAAACGTTTGTGTCTTTTGTTAATCCAAAACTAGGTCGACCGTTTCCACAAGAACCACCACCTTGACATTCACAATGTAAAAAAACACGTCCTCTCTATGTTTTGAGAACGATGTTGTTTTGACTGTGAAAGAGTTGCTCTAGATAGCTATTAACAAATGTCATCGTAACAGTGTGCTGATTAACCAGCCGATCGGGTGAGCAATATTCAACTGAAAAGGCTTGTATTATAGGCGTCTCGACTAAAATCGACAATGTATACTGAAACTTGAGTTTCTTTAGAAATGGTTATAAGTTTTGTAACATTTAAAACTAGAGGCTTATATAAAAAAATATTTAAAACAAAAATAACTTAAATTTTAATATATATATATATATATATATATATATATATATATATTGCCATTGTATGCTTATGCTGTTTGTCTGTCTGTCTGTCTATCTCTCTCTCTCTCTCTCTCTCTCTATATATATATATATATATATATCTCTTTCTCGTTCTAACCCTCTTTGAAATTTGAAGGAAAAATAAAGCCAGAAAATACATCGCTACATGGCGACTTACATAAAGATACATGAGCTTAAGTAAAGATAGCACTGTACAAATTTTTTTAACTAAAAATATAGGAAGAGAGTGTGCGGTGTCTGACAAGGATGTGTGCTTGCTCCAGACCTTTTCTCTCTCTACAGTGAAATGATTTGAGACGCATAGAAGGATACCCAGGAATTAAAATAGGAGGGCACAAAGTAAGCAACATGAGATACGCTGATGACGCTGTATTAATTGCAGAAAATAAAGAAGACTTGCCACAATTATTAGACATCACTGAAGAAGAAAGCAGAAGGAAAGGATATGGATTAAAGAGCAAAAATACAGAAGTAATGGTCGTCAATCGAAACAATGAGTGTGCACAGATCAATTCTTTAGTGGCCAAAGGTAATTCCTTCAGGAATCAATGCAAATACTTGGGCACTTGAATGTGATGAGATGGACACAACAACTGTGAAATCGCATCAAAAAAGGCACTGGAGTGTTTTACTGAACCCATCCTTATGTATGGATGTTAGGCTTGGACAATTTAAAAAACAACTACAAAATTAATTGGAGGAAACAGAAATGTGGTTCCTAAAGAGAATGCTATGAATCTTATTTATGGACTTCAAAGAAATCAAACTAAAGTGTGGTACTAGGAGCTGGCATATATATGCTCATAAATACCATATTTAATCTACAGGCAGTATTTTTTGGCCATGTGATGAGAAAAAAGAAACTGAAACATTTTTGAGAACTGGATTGATTTTAAAGGAAAAGGCAGCAGGGGAAAGAAGCGAGAGAAGATGTAGCATGGATTAAAAAAGCGGCTAAATGTAAAATGAGTGACAGATGCACTAACAGCATCAAAGGTATAGAGATGCGCAGAAGGTCATGATTGCCTAATCTAAAGAGCAGGGCACCTAATTCATTGATATACCGGGTATTTTCCATGAATCATCTAAGGATTTGTGTCTAGCTACAAAAAAACAACAACAAAAAAAGATGTATCTAATAAACGTAGTTGTAAGCAATATAAACATATATTGTCTCTGTTGTTTGAACGTAGATGAATACCACATATGTTGAGCGCTGTTCTACATAAAATTATGTATAGACAACCACTGCCATAAGTACAGCAAAGATTGCAAATATAACATCTCACTCCAGTTCTATAACATTTTCAAAACTGGAAAGTTCAAAGGACTCAAATCACACATAGTGAAAAAAAAAACATAATACGAAGGAATGTATTCACAGACAACACCTTGCAGACAAGTCTCACTTGTACATAAGGTGTAAGCTGACTACCTTTGATTGGTCTACAAACGTAGCACAAAATTTGTCTTGACCTGCAAAGACAAAGAAGGAACAAATGATTTTTTCCCTCTCTTTATTTTTTGAGAAAATCCAAAAACAAAAAATGCTTTTTGTGAAAGATGAAGTTTGTTTTAAGCTGAGAGGATAAGAAAAGAGATGACATGAAAGATTGAAAAACCTGTCTGTCCTACTGGAGAAAACGAAGAAAAACGCACACAAAAAAAATAATAATAATGCAATGATGTCACAAAGCTGCTTGAATATATATATATATATTCTCTCTCTCTCTCGTTCTAATGCTCTTTGAAATTTGAAGTAAAAAAAACCCCAGAAAATACATCACTACATGGCGACTTACATAAAGATACATGTAAGTAAATAAATATAATACTGTACTCACAGACAACACTTTGCAGACATGAAATTTGGTTGAAAAGAAAGACATGAATTTTAGAAGATAAACATGTTAGTCTCACTTGTACATGAGGTGTTAGCTGACTACCTTTGATTGATCTACAAACGTAGCCCAAAATTTGTCTTGACCTGCAAAGACTTAAAGCAAGAAGAAATGATTTTTTCCCTCTTAATTTTTTGAGAAAATCCAAAAGAAAAATGAATTTTGTGAAAGATGAAGTTTGTTTTAAGCTGAGAGGATAAGAAAAGAGATGACATGAAAGATTGAAAAACCTGTCTGTCCTACTGAAGAAAACGAAGAAAAACACACACACAAAAAAAAATAATAATAATAATGCCATGATGTCACAAGGCTGCTTGAATTGAACCAACAGAAAGTCTCAGCACTTTTTCTATGACATCAAAAGCAATGATCACATGAATTTAAAGTAGTTTAAAATTCTTGAGAAAAGAAGATCAACTTACACATCAAGGGCAAAACTAGGTGTTGCGCCACTCTTCAAAACTCAGTAGATGGTAAGGATTCTCTCTCAAAAGCACATTGTCTCAAGTTGCTTAGTCTGTGGCTGCTGATCTTCTCAAAATGAAGAAGAGGTTGAAGATCTCTGTCAGATTATCACTGAAGATGTTGAGAGGAACATATAATTATGAATAGAAAGGAACGAGTTACACATAGAAAGGATAGGGAAGAAGAGAAGGGGATATATATATATATATATATATATATATATATATATATATATATATATATATATATACAGAAAGAGAGAGGGAGGGAGGGAGGGAGAGGGAGAGGGAGAGAGAGAGAGAGAGAGAGAGAGAGAGAGAGAGAGAGAGAGAGAGAGAGAGAGAGAGAGAGAGAGAGAGAGAGAGAGAGAGAGAGAATTTATATACTTTTGTAATAGTTTTAAAGTGGCTTTATAAACTGAGGATTTTCTTTTCTAATGCTGAAACTGGTTTTAATGAAGCAAGTTTTTCTCGGTGTAATGACGAGTTATAAATTTGTATATTAGAAGAGAGAGAGATAGGAGAGAGAGAGAGAGAGAGAGAGAGAGAGAGAGAGAGAGAGAGAGAGAGAGAGAGAGAGAGAGAGAGAGAGAGAGAGAGAGAGAGTAGATATGGTATCCTGAAAAAAAAAAAAAAAACACCTAGCTGTACTCACTATTATCATATGAAGAAATAAGAATGATCTTTCGTTGGAAATAACGGTGAGCTGTGGGTGTAAAGATAGAGAGAAGAAATTTTTTTATACAAATTAATGATAAAATAAACACCAATATCATGGATAGTTTGAACTACAATACAAATCTCAATATTGGAATTGAAATGTATAAAAATTTATATTAATAATAATAATAATAAATACATTATACTAGATAATATATCGTCTAGTTTTATACTTTCGCACAGGTTGGTACTCAATGATGGAAAAATATCGTACTCAGCGTAGAATTATATTTTTACCATTTCTTTTGCACGTCCAACCTTCAACAAAAGTTTGTCTGTCCAAGGACAGAATTTGTGGGGGATCACATGAATGTAAAATGTATACAGAATTCCCTAAATTTACGGACAATTCTCCTTCCTGTACAGTGGAACCCATGTTTAACATCTCGAATAGCGAAAACCATTGCTATAACGACAGAGCTAAATAACCTTTTTTTTCCTATATTCAATTTATTTCTGCATAATTGACACCGCTTCCTAACCTGTAAAAACTGGAAAGAAAGCACCAAAACTTTAAATAGAAAAAAATCCTTAGCATTTTGCCCTGCCTGCATTGTAACAGTACAAGCGAACAAGCAATGCAGGCTTTCCTGTCTTTTCTCCACAGTCCGCATGTATATGAAAATATGTATTCATTTCCATAAGAGGCAGAATAGAAAAAAACAAAGGAAAGTGTAATTACTTCTTGGGTGAGGCCATGCCCTTGATGGTTCAAATACTACACTGTGATGGCCAGGAAGGGCGGAGACTGGTCTCGGCCTCTGGATCTTCAACCGAATCTTGGCTTGACAATCTAGTTTGAGGGACCTGTGAAAGTGATGAAGAGTATGTAGTTATGTATCTATAGATAGAGTTGAATGCTACAAAGTTCATTTAGTGTATAGCATCAAGCCACATGGTAGGCAGTGGCCAACATCTAAAGAAAAATAACTTTGGCTTATAAAATCTGAAACCTCAAAATAAATGATTGATTGGAAAATCTAGATCTAGAGTAAATTATAATATTTGTCCTATGAACTGCAAAATGTTTCAGATCAGTACTCTGACAATGTCTTTCAATAAGGCTTTTGGTGCCCTCATGCCAAATTTTCCATTCTGTTATAGATCTAGAATCTAGATCTAGATCTACTCCAAGAGGCAGGGAAGGATTTAAAAATTTAGGCTTAGGATAACTCACCTCTTATCTTTAACCAACAACTAAAATCTAAAATCAGATCGTTTAGATCTGGATATAAGACCTATCTATATTTAACTCTAAATCTCATTAGCACAATTGATGGGACTTACCTTTAGCATGGGCGCTGACCCGTCGAGGAGCTGGTGTGATTGGACGGGGAGTGCTTGCACACAAAGAGAATGCTTTTATATTTTAGGTACTTCAGTATTAGTTCTTTCACTGACTCACTCGATCTTTTCACAAATAGACTGTGAGTGCCACTGAAAATGATTTAAGGGCTGCCTCAAACTCTTCATACGTTTTGAACACACGTCCTTTCTCCATTTTGAACATTGGTGGAAAGGAAGTGAAATCTGAGTCAAACACGAATTTTGTGACGTCACATGGATTTCCGTGTCCGTTTCTCTCTCTCTTTTCTCTCTCTCATCTTTAGATTAATCCGACTCTTAACCCCCGTCTCTCTCTCTCTCTCTCTCTCTCTCTCTCTCTCTCTCTCTCTCTCTCTCTCTCTCTCTCTCTCCCCCTCTCTCTCTCCCTCCCTCCCTCTTCATCATAACTTCTAAGTACATGTAGGCTATACATTCAAATACTTAGAAACTCAAATGCACATGTACACCTTTTCGAGATTTGATAATACAGTGGTACGGTACATCAAATACCGGCACTCGAGTGACACACTAAGAACACGTACATCAGATAATGAGGAGAGTTTTTAATTGTATCAAGTCAGAAGAAGCAAATGAAGAGAGAGGGAAAGAGGGAGAGAGAGAGAGAGAGAGAGAGAGAGAGAGAGAGAGAGAGAGAGAGAGAGAGAGAGAGGGGGGGGGGGACAGAGATTATAATTTTGTAAAATTCGACCAAGGAAAAAAAACAAACATAGTAGGTACGTAGAATCTTAGAGCAAGAGATAAAATAATGAATGAGAGAGAGAGAGAAAGAGGGAGAGAGAGAGAGAGAGAGAGAGAGAGAGAGAGAGAGAGAGAGAGAGAGAGAGAGAGAGAGAGAGAGAATGGGTGAAAGAGATACAGACAGCCAGAGGTCTATTTGTGGGGAAAAGGGGGTGCTAGATATGGTAATAGGTGCTAGCCATGTGCGCTTTATATCTGGCCTTCTCTCTTTCTTTCATCCCTCTAGCTCAATCCGACTCTTAAGCCTTCCGGGCCTCTCTCTCTCTCTCTCTCTCTCTCTCTCTCTCTCTCTCTCACTCTCCCTTCTCATCATAATTTCTATTACATTCTAATATTTACACTTTGAAACTCAGATCCACATGTACATCTTTTCGAGACTTGATAACACAGTGTTACAGTAGGCTACATTAAATAAAGGCACTGGAGTAACATGTCAAGAGCAAAACAAGGAATGACAGAATGTGAAAGACAAAAAAAGATATGGTGATATTTAGAGTGAAAGAGATACAGACAGAAGTCTATGTGTATGTGGAAGTGGGGGGGGGGGTGGTCAGAATGATGGGCAGTACTAACCTGTTCCAGTGTAAAAATGAAGGACAACTTCTAGCTGATCCCATTGATTCACAGTTTTACAGGGGAAATTTGGGTGTGTTACCAATTTAAAACCGTTGTAGTTTTCAAATTGAATTACAGTCACTCCTGCATCTGCATCTCTAAGTCTAATATGGAAGTATATAACATATTCTTGCATGCAACCACCGCGACTGAAGCTGGCAAGTGCTTGCTCTGTTCTATCTGCATTACAAGCACTGGGTCCATAGAGGAGCAAACTTTCTTGAAGGGCTTCCTTAACAGTGTCACAGTTAAACTTATTTTTTTACTATGAATGTATCCAGTTCGTCAATTTCTCTGACTTTGTTTTCACTGAGAGCTTTTTTTAGGTAGGGCGAGGAGTTTTTGGATGAGCATGTGATATGGATGGTGAAGGTATCTCACCAAAGTTAATAGGAGGATGCATAGAGATTATAAATATTATCTTCCTCTTCGAATGTGAGGAATATCAGAGAGCCAGTGTCTACTGCATACTCCAATATGTTCAGTCACTTTCTCAACTTTGTTAGGGAGACTCGAAACCCATTTATGACATTCAGTTGGGTCCTTCGGAAAACCATAATTATAAAATAACCGTTTCACTTTCTTTCCCCTTCTGACTGGCATAGCCGCTCTTACAGTTTGTAACAGTGTACTTTCTTCCCCTAAACGATAAACAGTTAAGGAAATTGATTATGACACCGATACACCATATAATGAAATATGAAACTTAAGGTTAAAGTATTGAGGACACTTTGAGTATCAGAGATTTTAGTTAAAAGGCTTTTAAAAAACTTTGGCTCCCACTTTAGCACACCTTCTCTCTATAAAGTGATATCGCAGAGACCATAAAGGGAAAAGCTAATTAAACTTAAAGCATATTTAGATGAACTTAACATGTATAATTGTTTATCAGTCTATATATATATATATATATATATATATATATATATATATATATATATATATATATTACATTGTATGATGTTTGGTGCCACGGGTCATACTCTATCAGTGTGCACACATTTAGAGGAAAATCTACACCAAATCACAAAAAAGCATTCTTGGAATGTTCCACATTGAAAGCATCTGTTAGAACAAGGTGCAATCCAAGGGCGAATAACAAAGAATAAGATAAGAAATATAATCCAAGAAAGAATGAATGTAATCCAATAACAAAATGGCAGGAGAGTCCAGTGAAAACACAATGTGTACTACTAAGCATGCTCTAATCAACTGTTCAAACTTCGCGCAGGTGGCTGATAGCTAGCCAGATGATGGCCCATCTGAATAATGTTACGTAACCTTGTGAACAGGCCTCCTAGACAGATGGTACTGCTATAGACACATTGTTTGTATATTTTGAACCACGTGATGGACAATAATAGCACAGCCTCCATGATTTCTTAAAACCACGTGATAGCTATAAAAAGATTTTGCGGGTGCCTATTAGTCGTTTTCTCTTTGTCAAGCTGTGTTTACACTTACAAGTAGTAGTTCGTGCATTAACTTTTTCTTTTTTTTTTCTTGAGGGGGGTGGGGATAGATCTCTTTGCATTCCTGAAGCGGGAACTTGCTTACAGCAGGATTTTTCTCCTGGAACTAAAATTCCCGTTATAGTCATGTTTTATTTATTTTGAGCACATCACTAGAGTGGTCTCGCTTATTGAATCTGTATAGCTTATCACTGTCTGCCTCTGGCCTTACACTTCGTTTCCTTCTGTTTTGTCTCCTCTTCTCTGATGTTGGCAATTAATGTCTAGTGGTCAGTCAGCCCCAATTGCTGCAGAGAAAGAGACAATTGTGCGCTACGGTCTAAAAGAGGTGACAATAGAGAAGTTTTACAGTACTGGAGGTATCTGAGAGACGAGCAGACTTCTCGCTCGGATTGAGAAAACGTGGCATTACCTAAACTAGCTGTGATAAAGACAGGGTTAGCTTTCTTTACAGAAAAAAATAGGAGACGACGTAGAAAGTTGTCAACTTGATAATTATTAAACCCTAAAACAATTTTGGCTGGTTTTAATAGAAAGGAGGGAACACAGACACGGGCTAATTCTTCTTCACAGAACACCCCCCCCCCTCCTGAGGAGGCTGCACAACCACTGGACGAGCCACAGCATTCCTGTCCCACAACTCATCTTCCCGGGTCTGACGGCACGTGCCCCCAGGTGCGCACGTCGGAGCCTCAATTATAAGTGCGGCAACCGAACTTCTCCGCAGATACCCCTGTTTCCTGCATGCAACAACTGAAAGGGGTTAGTTAGAAATCAATGGTTTATTTGGCGGAAAGTCTAAAACTGTCCTTACCCACAGGTCTGGAGGTGAGCAGAAAACTGGACGCTGCTATTTGACTTCCCTCCAACAGTGAACGGACAGAGGTGCTTTAGGCAGAACTATCCCGTCCATCGTGAATTAAACGCAGTGGAAACTGAGGCTACGGGGAAAATACGTGTAGTACGATGTACTAATTGACATAGAAGAGAAGAGTAGCATAAAGAAACGCGCACTCGAAGATAAAGACTTTCTTAGAACTTCTTTTTTAAGGGAGAAGAGCACTTCAGTACAAAGTTTAAAATAATTCTTCCAGTCAAGGAACTCGACAAATCATTATGTTTTATAAAGTCATTTCAAGGTGGAGACCTTAATGATTGATTATGGAACATTTGAAAAAAAAAACCTATAGAAATCAAAATAACTTTCTTAAATTATTTTTAGTCAGATCAAGGTGCCTTGCCCTGCCACAGTGAAAAAGTATTCAACAAACCTTAGGTTTAGACAGAAACTATTTTCATTGAGCTGAAAATAAGAAAGGAATTGTTGAACAGATTTATTGCTTTTATCATCATACCTTGTCATTATCACCATTGTAACTAGATGTATTCAAGCTAGAACATTGATTTGAGATGCCTGTATGATTGTGTGCTTTGCCTATGACGTAATGACGAACGTATTCTTTTACTACATTTCTAGGGCATATTTATAGTCTTTGTGTGATAATCAAGACTGTAGGTATGTTATGTAAGCACACATCGATAATTATAAAATACAGTGTATTTTTGGTGCACTATATTGGTGTGTGCTCAAGGAAAATTCTGGACGAGCGATTTTTTGGTGTGAACGCAGGATTACCGGGGGGGCAGGACAGAGCCACACTATTCGCTATTCGATTCAGACTGCCTTTACCTCTAATCTAAGGAGGCAAATTATACTCAGGGGAAGCTGATGCCATAGTGCTGTGCTTACCTATCTCTCTCTCTCTCTCTCTCTCTCTCTCTCTCTCTCTCTCTCTCTCTCTCTCTCTCTCTCTCTCTCTCTCTCTCTTTCTCTCTCTTTCCTTTTCTGTTTCTCTTTCTCGCTTCCTAGCTTCCAATGGATTCAGAGATACACAGAGTGAAACGGGCAAATTTCTTTCTTCTGTTGTTAAAGTCAGGCTCATTTTATCTTTGAAGGAGTGAAACATGATAAAACAAAAAATATTATCGGCGATACAGTGTTAATAATGCCCATGCTTGTGAAGACAGTTTTTTCATCATCATCATCATCATCTTCATCATCATAATCATCATCATTATCATCATCACATCATCATCATCACCATCATGATCATTATCACCATCATCATCATTATCATCACCATAATCAATGTAAGGATCGTCTTCATCCTCAAAATCAGTATCTTTTTCGTCGTTCTCTCCACTTCTGGCCCTTTCTTTACTTCCATAGACTTTACACTGAAGTCTGGATAAATACCTCAGGACCAAAAAAGTTAGTTGACTGTAGGCAAAAGTTGGCTTTAAATATTGCAATTTAATTTGTAAAGAAATACAAAATAGTGCTGGCAAACAAAGTTGACTTGAAGCAAAAGTTTCCCTTAGGTGTTGAATGTATATGGACTCCTCTGTACTTTTAGTAATACTTTCTCGTTAGCCAGGCTTTCCTCTTTTTATTCAACTGATTTTCATCTTTGAATCATTTTCTCACCCCTGTAACTCCATTGCGCCCCTATGGTTCCAAGTAAAAAAAAAGCAGTTGGAATTCTTTTGTAATAAGTTAAAATTATGAATGCGGTTTTGTGTCAAGGTGGTTTGTGCACCACAAAAAGCTGGGCTTGATCAGTAATATAAAAATGGAAAAGCAGAAAATCTTAAAGATCAGATTCGATATAGAAAATTAGTGATGGGGCAAGAGGACTTAAGACTGACAGGTACTGCTGCAAATCTTTACCGGACTTTGCTTGGAAAGATATGCAATGAACCCCCCTCTAAAAGAGGGGGGTTCATTAGGCAAAAGACAATCATTCAAAATTAAAGTTCTGATGATGATTATTAAATACAATGCTGTTACGGTGAAAATAAATTTGACAGAAACTGTTGCTTGATGTTGTTGTTGGGTTCAAGGTTTATTTAGTAAAACAAACAGAAAACGCTGCAAGGTACAAACAGTATAGATACTTTCATTAGCGAAGTGTACAGGTAGGTAGTTAACAAAAAAGTGACACTGATACAGGTACATAGTATGTCTGGCAAAAGAGGTAGTGAGACCGAGAGGTAAGCAGAGTGGGAAAAACCATAGGTGCGGCTTAAAAAAACATATACACGGAACAGAAACCTTCACAATTTAAAAGAAACGAAAATTTCTGTTTATACTTTATAATTTTTTAAAGTTGCAGGCTCAAATTGTTTTCATTTAACAAAATATTGATATTTTCAGGCTTGCTAATTCCTTTACATGAATTGGTTCTCAATTTATATTTTTAAAACTGTAATGTATTTTGTCTCTTATGTAATACTTTCTTTTACAGTCATTCAGTTTCAGCTTTAATGTAAGCGTGTATTGAACCTCAGTTTATCATGGGAGTTTTCTACAACTATCAAAATCATAATGCTTTATCATTTATACATTTGAAAATATATGTTCAATCATAATTCATCTGTGACTATTAATTTTTTACTTCTATCATTGACTTACAATGCAGTTTTGAAATAGAAACAGTGGTCAAATTATCAAATAGATAGCATAATCAAGTTCAGCATCTAAAAAACCATAAACTCCGAAAGTTTCATTACTCTAGTACGAAAACTGTGTTTTTTATGATATAATTTCTACAATATGATTCGCTTTTTTACCAATTTTCTTCCAAGGCGCAAAATTTGGCGCTATGCCAATTTTGGTTTTCTCTATCTTTTCAAAATGGCTTTCTAGGTTGCTGACAAAAATTGAGTCAACTAAATACAACATTGTGTATTAACAAACTAAGTATTGAAACAATCTGAAGAATATGTGTTTTTTTACGATGGTCCAAAAGTGCCTCATCTAGAGTATTTGCTTGTAATTTTGATATGCCACAAGTGTTTTTGGCCATATTTCATGACCAATAAATTCTTTTATTTACTTTCTATCTCCGTGAAATTTCGTATGTGTATAGTCATTGTCTTGGACTTTGTAAATATGTCCTTTTTTGTTTCATAAGATTTAACAAATGACTTTTATATGTCCTTAAAAACAACCCGATGCACGCAATTTGTTTTGTTATGCGCAAAATTGAAACAGCTGTAAAACTTTTATTTACCAACGGATTTTGATGAAATTTGTTGGAAATTTCATATTTTAACAAGATCTTTACAGTACAATTGGGTATATTCAAATTTGCTGGGGTAGAAAAATCACTTTGTGGTACCTAGTGAAAGAACATTTAGATAGGAAATTAAATAAAAAATGTTGTGAAAGACAATGAAGTGTAGAGAATTGGGAGTGCAAGACAAAAAGACAGAGAGAGAGAGAGAGAGAGAGAGAGAGAGAGAGAGAGAGAGAGAGAGAGAGAGAGAGAGGGGGGGGAACTGCTAGACTTACAGCGTCTGCAGTTACAGCAGTTGCTACTCATCTTACTTTTCTCACTAATCTATTGTAATAATCGAGCTAAAAATAACTCCACTATTGTAACTCTGTCTTCGCTGTTACTGGTTCTTGGCGTCAGTTTTCGAATCGAAGGTACTCGAGAAGAAATTCAACTCTTGATTCTTTATAGTGAAATACTCATCGGCAAACGAGATCTTGGTCGTAGGAAGTCTGTAGTGAGCATGAAGGGCCTCTATCCTCTCCTCAACCGACAAGATTAGCATTGGACAGTAGGAGGTCATCACTGATCTGATGCCAGATGTCATTCAATGTTGAAGATCCCTAAAGTGCAATATTCTTATATTTGACCAATATGCCTGCTGAGGCTGCTGAAAAAAAGTCGTCTGACCCCTCTTTGCATCTTGATTAACAATTATCTCTTTTCCCCTTTGCTTTTAACCACCATTGCGGCCAGTCTACATAGAAAGTGATTTCAGAGTTGTGCTACCTAATAATTATTGGAAGTCCTGAGCTCTACTTTAAGTTGTGGTGTATGAAGCAGTAGGATCTACAAGAATGAATGTTGGTCTGAAATTTGAGGCAAACAAGGGAAATGTAAAACGAGAATATGAGAAGATAATCGAAAAAAAAATATATTTAGTTCTCCTTAGATCTTCGAAATGCTTTTGGTCATTGAACGCAACTCACGACTTCCTGTAAAGTGACATGGCATTCCCAGTTTGTTTTGGTTTCGCTTTCTAAATTATCTTAGTTTCGATTTCTCTGTTAAAATGGCCTCCCCGCGTTATTGGAAACAGTAAGCTATAGGCTGTCTCGCATCGCTATTTATCCAACTTGTTCTCTACCTAAGTATGATCTCATCTGGATTCCCCATTTTCTCTCGTTTTTTTTTTTTTTTTTTTTTTTTATAAAAATCAAATTTAGATTAAGTCTTAGAATGTACAATTTAAATTGATTTAGATTTAGATCTTTATGCCCAATATTAAGTTTTAGAGACAGCATTTCAAGACCAGAACATACCTGATTTAGATCTAGATCTAGTGATAAAATCTTCAATCTGATTGATGATCTTTACAGTAAACACTGCCTCTGGGCAGATTTTTAAACAATAGAATCGAGGTGTATAGATGTGGATTTAGAATCTAAATCTTACAAGTTACAATAAAATTGCACCATAGCACCCGATTTACCACAAGATGAACCCAAGTTTTATTGGTAAAGGGTTTTGTAACATAGTACTGTAAAAACTCTAAACACCCCGAACATACTAAATCTAGCTGAAAAAAATCAATCAAATTATAGCCGATAAATCTATTTTTCATACCTAAACCCTTCAAGTATTAATTTGTACGTCTTTTTTAAAAATCAATACCGAGGCTACACACAAAAGAATGCAAGAATAGGTTCTAGGCTAGTCAAGTTTTCAAGACTTCGTGTTAAAAAATTGACGTAATCATTGAATGTGAACTTTTCTGTAGCTCTACTTCTAATATTGTTATAAAATTCTAAGATAATGAGACAGATGGAAAAAAAAAACCCTGAAAAATTTTCAATAATTAAATTAGGAAATTATAAAAAAATGTTATAGAAAACAATAACCAAATGCATTTTCCAGTCATTTTTGTTATCAACATTCAAAACTCTATTTTAAAGTTATGATTAGCTTTTATGGACATTTATGACAGGCATCATGACAGGTCTACTTATGCCTTGAGACTGTTAGTTGTTGAAACCAATAAGGTAAACATGCAACCATAATCCCTGTCAATAAGGCATCTCTGATTGGTTTTGCTAAGAAATTTTGGTCCCTCTTACTGTCAAATATATAGATGTGCTGTTTGTTTTTCCCACATTAATTGCAAAAGTGTTAATTTTATTAAGATATTATCGACATCTAAATACATGCTGTCATGAAGTAAGAGAACGGGGAAAATTGCACTTCTGTATCTTCACTAAAGCCTGCAGAATTAAAATGGAAAAAAATGCTAGCGGAGACATTATAAGTTCTCAGCATACTGTAAAGCTTACACGGGGTAGAATCATCAAGCATGAAAGCATTACACAGCTTTAACACTATTAAAAAAAATTTTCTCTTTTTCCTTACTTAAATTTCTTTTTTTTGAACTTTACTGCTGTTAATTCGTTTTTTATTCACTTTCAGGAGAAAAGAAATCTCAAAATGGAATCAATGACCATTCAGGAAAAACTCATTGGACTAGATAGCTTATCTAGATCTACCATGAAACTTTTTGTGCATGATATTCTACATTTGAAGCCTGTTGATTGTCCAAGCCTGAAGCATACAAGTAATACCTAATTTCATTACTTTCTTTTATTAAAATAGCATTTCATGGAGATAATTCAATACTAATGTTTAAAGATCTGGAGTGTTTTGTTGTAATTTAAGACAAATATTTGTCATTCACATATGTACCTTGTCACAGTCTTATCAAATTGAATTGACATTTACTTTAGATGATATCATTCATTAACCAATGAAGAAAATTTTTATTGAATTTGGGCAATATCTATTATTTGTTTTAGTTGTTGACTTTTCTCTCACATTGAAGGTTTACTGAGCTATAAGGGCCACGTAGTGAACAGAGTGGAGGTGATGGGTATTGTTGTCAGGGAGGACATGAGAGAGATACGCCATTCATATGCAGGTAAGCTCTTAAGATTTGTTATACTCTATGAAAGTAATGTACATTCATTCTCAATAGCTTTATGTGCAAATTTCTTTAAAACAAATTTATCAGCTTTCTAAAAACTTTAATAGTAGTTACTTTTTAATGTTTTTAACATTTCTATATTGTTTGGGATAAAATGATTGCTTTTTTTCTATTTTAATTTTTCTATATTATTTGGGTTAAGATATGGAAACCAGAAAAAGTTCAAACATATAAAAGAACATATAGTTTTATATGCATATTCTTGTTTCAGTTGATGATGGAACAGGTGTGATACAGTGTACATTCTGGAAGAATTCAAGACATGGTACAGGTAACTCATCCATCAACTGTCCCATGGTGCTGATCTGATTTCATGTGCCAGTTCTATCTACCTTTCTTTTTTTTCTCTACCTTTACCTGAAACTAGGACAAAGGAATGACACTCATTTGGAAAAAAAAATGAAAAAGAGAAGAAGGACCATAAGAGAGTAGCCAAAGGAAAGAGAGGGTAGGATCTTAGAATTGTACTAAGTTGAAGCAGAACAGAAACTTAAAAAAGAATATCAAGTGGAGGAGATTTTCCTTAAGGCAGAGGAAGTTCAGGGGCAATAACAGGGGAAAGGGGAGATAGGAGCAAAGGATAAAGGAATTTTTGTTCTAGTTATATTGTACAGAAAAATGAGTGAGTAAAGATGTTTAGAAAATATAAAAGTATGTAACATCACCAAAAACATTGCAAAAATACCTGGACTTTTTATTTATTTATTTTTTTTTATTTTACCACATTCTCTCGCATTTCAACTGAGGCCTCTCAAAGGAGGATCATAAATCTGTGTAAATTTATTAAATATGGTTATTGCCCTTCAATGTAAAAAAAAAGACTTTCTCCAAAACATCAAAATTCTTTTAAGAAATCCAAGATGGACTTTGTTTTTAATGCTTCACATTTTGAGTTCACTCTCAGAAAGATGCATATTTTTAGTGTTTAAAAATCACACAAATGCTTTTTATCACAGAACAAAGTTTTAATCTATTTGGATATTGCGAATGAAATGTTTTTGTTTTTTTTTCATTTAGGTGTATATTCTTATTTGCATAAGTCTGTTTGTCACTTATCTTGTTTTTCATGCATTCCAAAAGACTAAGTGTAATCTCAGTACTTTAAATGAAAAAAGTTTGCCTCATTTTCAACACTGAGTTTTTATTTCTTCAACAGATAAGTTATCGAACATTCCACGAGATGATCTGCCACGTTCTCTTCAGCAAAAGCTTGACCAGATGAAGGCAGCGTCTGTTGCGAGAAATGAAGAGAGCTTCGATATTGGTGACCTTGTCCTCGTGAGGGGCTGCGTCAAAACGTTCAGGGGCCAGCTTGAGGTGGATGTATTAGATCATCGTATCCTCTGAAATATGACACTTAAAAATTTTTTTAAAGTATTATTCCTTTATTCATTCCACTAACCCAAAACAGAATGAATTAACCTCTTTTTTTGCAGAATTTTGCTTCTGGTCTCACACCAGTCTTACTTTGCTACTTGCATTGGCTGACTTTTAATCTCTCAGTTCACAGCTTCTCCTGTTATCTCTCAACTTCATACTTCCCTTCTCTGTCCAAGCTCCAGCTAATAGGCTGGAATGTGAACAAAAGAGGGCAGCACTTTGATCCTTTTTCTTCCTAAGTTCATTGTGAATTGCTAACGTTAAGTAGTTTGCAATGACAAGGTCAGCACAATATTTCGGTATCATCAACTGCTGATTTTCCCTGACCAAGTCTTATCAAGTGCTCATCATGCATGATTATTGAACTTTACCAAAACCCAAACAAGAAACTTGAGAACCTTTTCTTTGCATACCAGAGGGTGCTATGAATGCCTTCATTCTATAAAAATTAATGCTTAACAGAATTCCTAACAGGAAAACTTGAGAACCCTTGTCTTGCATACCAGAGGGTGCTATGAATGCCTACATTCTATAAAAATTAATGCTTAACAGAGTTCCTTACAGGAAAACTTGAGAACCCTTGTCTTGCATACCAGAGGGTGCTATGAATGCCTTCATTCTATAAAAATTAATGCTTAACAGAGTTCCTTACAGGAAAACTTGAGAACCCTTGTCTTGCATACCAGAGGGTGCTATGAATGCCTTCATTCTATAAAATGCTTAACGGAGTCCCTAACAGGTAAACTTGAGACCCCTTGTGTGCACTACTAGAGGGTGTTACAAATGCCTTCCTTGTATTAAATCCTTAACCGTACCTTTATCAGGTAAACTTGAGAACCCTTGTCTGGAGTATCAGAGGGTGCTGAAAATGCCTTCCTTCTACAAAATTTACAACCGGCCAGTAAAGCTTCCTGAAGCCATTGAAAAAAGTTTACAGAGTTCAGCTCACAACGCTTTCAACACAGATGTATGTGGTGCAATGTTTCTAGCATTTCTTTACTTTTCTAATCAGTAGAATATAATATTTATGTTGTATTGAATTTAGAAAATTTAAAAAATTTTTTTTTTGAGACTCATTGATTATTGCACAACAAGGCCTTAAAGTTATTAAACATAAGAATGAGAAGACATACAAGTCATTGGACAGAATCTGAGATTATTATACGTCGAGCTAATTTTTTTTTATTATCTTATATTATTCATCACTTGAGACTGACTTGAATTTTGAATTTCTTATCATTTCATTCAATAGAGAGATGAAACAAAGCATGTCTTTACATAAACCTAGAAGTCGTGTAACTTTTCATATAAATAATTTCTCCTGGCCAGGCGGTGCAGTGTGCGATAGCCCAGGAGATACAAGCGTGTTTTTGTTCCCCTGCGACTGAGTGTGTCTTCACTCCATCGTGTGTCCTCTCCTGGCCAGCTGTGGCTGAGCTGCTCCTGTCTAGCAAGAAGGTGAGTGGGAGAGTGAGTGGAAGAGAGATATGTAGGTACCTGAGGAGAGTAAAGAGGGAGTTCCGGAAACACAGAGAGGAAGGGAGGGAAAAGAGTTGAAACTCTAGTTTCTCAAGAAAGGACTTGAAGTGTTATCAGCATCTTTTCTATACTTGGTATTTTCAATGAGCATCGATTTCTCCAATTTACCTTTTTTTTCTTATGACTGTACGTCTGAGTTACTGTACGTCTGAGTTTACACAGTGCTACTAAAGTATTATTTTTCTTCTTATCATTGCTAAGATTGAAAAAGAAAAAAAAAACAATGACTAATTCGGGAATGCTTTTCTTAGTGTTAACTTTTTTTAACCTTTCTTTTATGATATTAATTATTAGGAAAAAAAGTTGAAATTGTTTTGAGAAATTAAGACCATGTTTGCTAGAGAGAAAATATAGTCATGAACCTCTTATTGTGGATTGGATTTGTGCAAGTTTTTCTATCAACCAGTAAATCTAAAAAAATGTATATATTTTTTGCCAGAATGTGTCAGTATCTTCTCTTATCTGTCATAGAGTAGAAAAAAAATTAATTCTTATTAAGCATTCTATGAAATAGTTGAATTTTGTTATTGATGCAAATTTATCCTGCTTTATATTTTCCAAGGAATGAAAACGATTATTTGCAGACATTTTACCTGGGTAATTTCTGTCAAGCAATATTGCAATGAAATTTTTTTTTCCTGAGTGCACAAGTACTAGCTTCTACAAAGATAGCGGTGGAGTCGTTCAGATATTCCTTGCCTCTCTCATATTCAGATAATCGAAAAAAACAAAACAAATGGAAACGCAATAATATATTTAGATCTACAATCATTGGATTCTCAATAACTTGGGTTATAGAATGCATTACTTTATATTAATTTAATCTAATGTCGCTGTTTAGGCATGCACTGAGAAAATGTTTTGTCAAATTTGGAAAAAGTATGATTGGAAATACACACATTTGCTGTAAATATCAACTGTTTGAAAGGAAAAGAAACGAAGAAAACATAAAGGAAAAAGGGCCAAAGAATACTGAAGGGTCAAGAAAAGTGTTCAGGGAAGGATAAGAATAATGATTAGTATTAAAGATTTCTAGTAAAGCTGACAAGTTTTCCTTAGGTATGAGAGATTAATAAACAGAGAGCAGAGGTAAAAGTGCATACAATGTTGTAGAAGGCTGAGGATTTTGCTGTCTAATATCATGGTAGTCTTATGCTGTTTTTTTTTTTTGTCTGTTTTTTTGTTTGACAGTTACTGTCCCACAGAAAAAATCCCCAACTGTCTGAAGTTTGAACTTTGTCAACAAGAATCAATGAAGCCATATGATTCGTGCTCTTTGCTTGGGGCATGCTCTGAGCTGAACAAAGAATATTTCTGATTTTTTATTTTTAGTTTTTCAACTGATCACTGATTGAGGCTTCTCCTTCTTGCCCCTTTTGCAGCAGTTAAATCTATAATCATAGTACATATACGTAGTGTCTGACCCTGCAGTAAGATTAGCTTTCTGGGCCTGGTGTCCAAGTCGCTCTGACCTATACTTCCACCTTCAACTTTACAATCCATGCAATAGAAGCATGTTTAGGTGTGGAGATAAATCAGAATTGGTATTTCAGCAAGAATAAAGTGATCTGAGCATTCATGAAATCACAATGACCTCTGACCCTCTCATAGCCATCAAGTAATGTTATCTTTGTTCTAGTATCATTGGGAGAGAAATAATGCAGATACGGACAATACTTCTGTCAATATTGAGAGCCAATCTCTGGGAAATTTTTTACTTTTTTTTAACTGATCTGTCTTTCTTGTCATGCACTTGAAAATCTGATTCAATGCAACCTTATCTGTGGCTTTTCTATTGGGCATTTATCCTGTTTGTTGATGGTGTGTGTTTGTACATTAGATCTTTCTATTGGGCATTTATCTTGTTTGTTGATGGTGTGTGTTTGTACATTAGATCTTTCTATTGGGCATTTATCCTGTTTGTTGATTGTGTGTGTTTTTACATTAGATCTTTCTATTGGATATTTATCCTGTTTGTTGATGGTGTGTGTTTGTACATTAGATCTTTCTATTGGTCATTTATCCTGTTTGTTGATGGTGTGTGTTTTTACATTAGATCTTTCTATTGGGCATTTATCGTGTTTGTTGATTGTGTGTGTTTGTACATTAGATCTTTCTATTGGGCATTTATCGTGTTTGTTGATGGTGTGTGTTTGTACATTAGATCTTTCTATTGGGCATTTATCGTGTTTGTTGATGGTGTGTGTTTGTACATTAGATCTTTCTATTGGGCATTTATCGTGTTTGTTGATTGTGTGTGTTTGTACATTAGATCTTTCTATTGGGCATTTATCGTGTTTGTTGATGGTGTGTGTTTGTACATTAGATCTTTCTATTGGGCATTTATCTTGTTTGTTGATTGTGTGTGTTTTTACATTAGATCTTTCTATTGGGCATTTATCGTGTTTGTTGATGGTGTGTATTTTTACATTAGATCTTTCTATTGGGCATTTATCGTGTTTGTTGATGGTGTGTATTTTTACATTAGATCTTTCTATTGGGCATTTATCGTGTTTGTTGATTGTGTGTGTTTTTACATTAGATCATTCTATTGGGCATTTATCGTGTTTGTTGATTGTGTGTGTTTTTACATTAGATCTTTCTATTGGGCATTTATCTTGTTTGTTGATTGTGTGTGTTTGTACATTAGATCTTTCTATTGGGCATTTATCGTGTTTGTTGATGGTGTGTGTTTGTACATTAGATCTTTCTATTGGGCATTTATCTTGTTTGTTGATGGTGTGTGTTTGTACATTAGATCTTTCTATTGGGCATTTATCGTGTTTGTTGATGGTGTGTGTTTGTACATTAGATCTTTCTATTGGGCATTTATCTTGTTTGTTGATGGTGTGTGTTTGTACATTAGATCTTTCTATTGGGCATTTATCGTGTTTGTTGATGGTGTGTGTTTGTACATTAGATCTTTCTATTGGGCATTTATCTTGTTTGTTGATGGTGTGTGTTTGTACATTAGATCTTTCTATTGGGCATTTATCGTGTTTGTTGATGGTGTGTGTTTGTACATTAGATCTTTCTATTGGATATTTATCCTGTTTGTTGATGGTGTGTGTTTGTACATTAGATCTTTCTATTGGGCATTTATCGTGTTTGTTGATGGTGTGTATTTTTACATTAGATCTTTCTATTGGGCATTTATCTTGTTTGTTGATGGTGTGTGTTTGTACATTAGATCTTTCTATTGGGCATTTATCTTGTTTGTTGATGGTGTGTGTTTGTACATTAGATCTTTCTATTGGGCATTTATCGTGTTTGTTGATGGTGTGTGTTTGTACATTAGATCTTTCTATTGGATATTTATCCTGTTTGTTGATGGTGTGTGTTTGTACATTAGATCTTTCTATTGGGCATTTATCGTGTTTGTTGATGGTGTGTATTTTTACATTAGATCTTTCTATTGGGCATTTATCTTGTTTGTTGATGGTGTGTGTTTGTACATTAGATCTTTCTATTGGGCATTTATCGTGTTTGTTGATGGTGTGTGTTTGTACATTAGATCTTTCTATTGGGCATTTATCTTGTTTGTTGATGGTGTGTGTTTGTACATTAGATCTTTCTATTGGGCATTTATCTTGTTTGTTGATGGTGTGTGTTTTTACATTAGATCTTTCTATTGGGCATTTATCTTGTTTGTTGATGGTGTGTATTTTTACATTAGATCTTTCTATTTCTTTGTCCCTGTCAGTACACCTTGTCTACAACGCCTCTCTCTCTCTCTCTCTCTCTCTCTCTCTCTCTCTCTCTCTCTCTCTACCTCTCTACCTCTTTCTCTCTCTGAGTCTTGTTTTTTTCAATTCCTCTGCATGTTCTTCATTTCTCTAATTGCAATTTTTCTATAATTCTAGATGGTATTTAATGTTATTATTTATTTTATGTATCATGACTCATGTTTCCTCAAATTGTGATTTTATGAGCTTAAAACAATAAATGATCTAAAATTAATAAGCTAATAGAGTTCCTTTTCCAACCGCAGAATAATGCTCTTAGCCCTATGGTTCAGGGATTGGTTGAAGGAGATTAACCAAGTGAAGAGGCAAGATTTAACCGTTTAGTTGTATCTTTTTGTGGTTCTAGAGCAAAGAGAAAAAACAGATCCAAGATTAAATCCTGAATTTGAAAAGTAGAGAAAGCGAGAGGAAATAAGTTGAGGATGGAAAGAGGCTGATAGAGGTGAAATTTTTGTTTGTTCGTTTAATGAACAACAAAAACAAAAACAAAAGGGAATTTTATACTAAGGATGTTCCTATTGGGTCCTTAAGATGATAAACACAAGTTTTCTGGCTTTATCTAACAGTGGAAAATATGCTGGATAAATCGAGTTTCCTTCATCACAGGCAGGCAAACTGAATTTATTTTGATCTTAGGGTCAACAGCATGCTGAAAAATGCGTAGATTGAATTCGTTACAAATAACGTGTTAGAGAAAGTGTTTTTTTTTCCCAGTTGTTTTATTCGTCACAAATTTACAATATAAGTTTGAAAACTTACAACACTTGAATACTAAGTCCATAACATCAACATGCGTTTTGCAGCTTTGATAAAAATAATCATATACCGCAAGTTATCTGCCCAACGGTTTATCTGAAACCACATGTGTAAAAAATACCAGACAAGTTAAGAATGCTGAAGAGAATGTATGTCATGTCGTAAACGCAATGGAAAAAAAACAACTTGTTGTTTTAATTTGACCACTTTGATCGATTGAGGCACGCCCTGTCCTTTATAACGGATTCAGACTTCACATTAAGGGTTTCCAACATTGCTCCTTTGGTTTGGTACTGGCATCTCCACAATCAAGCCAAAACTCCAAAGGTCTAAAGCTACCCAATCCTCAAGTGGAGGAAATGGAGAGATTTATGATGGACATCTCGAGTTGAGGAGATGGACAGCATTATTGACATCCACAAAAACAAGCTTTCTTTGTTGATCTATGGTGTGTCAAGTCTGTTCGACCTTGACCTTGCCCTACAGATTCCATCGCAACACGTGTGTCAGCTGATAGAAATGGCAGACTGACGAACAAGCCTGCCCACTTGTCGGAGTATTCCCCGGAAGGATGTCATTGCCAGTCTGGTGGCTTCTACTTGTCGTTCTGTCAGCTGAGACAGGGGAAGGAGACTCCTCCGGTTAGTTCAGATCGACGGTTTTGTAATACTCCAGAGAAGCTTGCCTCGCTTCAATGGGCGTGAAGATGGGCTCATACCCCAGCATCCTCCTGGCTTTCTCCCCGCTGAAGTAGATGCTGGTGTTGATGTACTGCACGGAGTGCGACTGTACCGGCAGGCTGACCCGGTACACGGGGGACAAACCCTTGGCCAGAATCTCGGCCACTCGGACAGCGCTGTGGACCAGGGCGTAGGAGAGGCGGCCCTCGGACAGGCGGAAGCCGCGCGCCTCCAGGTAAGGGCGCATGAAGTTGAACGAGTTCTGGACTGGCGTGTTATCCGGGATGTAGAACGCCTGGCCCGTGAGCTCCGGGTTTTCCCGCATGGCCTGGTCGGCGCAGACGAAAGCCCAGGCGGTGTTGCCCACGTAGGCTTGCTGGAACATGGCCATACCGTCCCCGATCTGCCGAGAGAAGAGGGGAGAGTTTGTATTCAGTGAAAAGAATTTGGTTTGTTTTTAGGACACGAAGCAGCTGCCATATCAGTCTATTTCGCAAGGGACATTTTTTCTACTCAAGTCCTTTCAATAGGTCAGCAATTTGTCTTTTCTTTTTCCTGACAAAGTTTTCAAATCTCATTGAGGTGCTAGCTAGATTTTCAGTACAATAGAAGAATATTTGACGCCTGCTTGAAAAGCTGATCGTGCATATGAAACAGAGGAAATATTTTGGCTGCTCCTAAAACTTTTTACAGGCTGCTTATATCCTTACTTTTATTAGTCGTAAATGAAAAGACCATAACCCGAAATGTCTGTTTATGTCATTATGTAGGCCTATTTATCATGAGAGCGGATTAAGATTATTTTTTTAAATTATTATTCTGTGACGTTCGAAAATTGTTATCGCTTCGCCATATTTCTTTGTACAGTACAGTCAAATAAAACATTTTGCCTCTTTACACACTGGCTTTTCACCATGTGACAGATGTACAATCTTGTATCACTGTTCACGAGAAAGGGATTCCATATCGCCAGAGTAAGCTCTAAGACCTCTAAGTCGAGGCTCCGCCCATACCTGTCGCAGGGTGCCGTTTGAGTGGCTCGCCCCTCGCAGACCGTTGATGACGTAAGCGTTGTCCAACTCGCCGTACAGCACGTTGGCTCTCAGTATCAGAGTCTGTAACTTTTCTCCTGGGAAGGAGAGCGAGAGAGTTGAATCAGGAAAGTAAAATCAATGAAAAGATGCCGAGGGCCCAATCACTCCTAAACTCTAAACTCGGGGTAATCTCACAACATTACTCTTTATTCCATTTAACTCGATCGTGCTAAATCTGAAAAAATTTGCGGGTTACTATTGAAGTCACACAATCGGAAACCCGAGATAAATGTCGTTTATACAAAATGTGAACGTAAAGTACAAAACCCGGAAGTCCAAAATTACGAGAAACCTTCATATTCTCATTTGACCTGGGATATGTACAGTTTTAGAGCAATCAAGTTGTCCCCATCACCGTCCATGTTGGATTGGGCTTGTAAAACTCTTCATTCAATCATTCAACCAATGCAGTCAGTCAATCATGCGGAACGCATCACCGTTGTTGTGGATTGGGCTTGTAAATCTCATCCGTTCTTTCAGTCAATCGGTGAGTCAATCATACGGTAACATAATCACCGTTGTTAGGGGCTGGGCTTGTAAATCTCTTATTCATTCTTTCAGTCAATCGGTGAGTCAATCATACGGTAACATAATCACTGTTGTTAGGGGCTGGGCTTGTAAATCTCTTATTCATTCTTTCAGTCAATCGGTGAGTCAATCATACGGTAACATAATCACCGTTGTTAGGGGCTGGGCTTGTAAATCTCTTATTCATTCTTTCAGTCAATCGGTGAGTCAATCATACGGTAACATAATCACTGTTGTTAGGGGCTGGGCTTGTA
>JAWDGP010001519.1:35000-67500 GCA_033675545.1 Elysia crispata
ACCCAGATGGTTACCATAGATTGGTCCAGCGTTAACTCGGGTCACCTTTTGCAGCAGAGAAAAGTTGTACATAGTAGCCCTTGACAAGATGGAATACCGAAAACAGCAGAAGCTTATACAAAGTGGCCCAGGGTTTCTCCCATCATCACCATGTTCATTATTTCTCACCTCAGAAACAAGAAACAGAACATTATCGTCACACACAGAGATGCGAGCTCACTGTCCGATAGTTGTTCTCACCTGTAACTAGTAAAGAATCTAGTCAATGCGGTTAAAGCGTTTTCTGGTATGAATGATGAAAACGCCGTGAGGCAATTGCTCCACAAAGACTGAGAATTCCGTCACTGTGTATACACATGTATACGTCAGCGTTTCTCTCGATGACCGGCCTGGCGGTGTTATCTATGATAGATCTACATAGTTTCATTGTTTGATATAATAGCGGTTACCGCTCTTCACAGGTGTCAAACTTGTAGCCTGGCCGCAATAATTGTTCTCATGTTATTTGGAAATGAGCCGAGCTATCACTCTCTCCATCGATTACAAGGTGAATAGAGATCAGCCCTGGCGAGAAATTCCCACGGATGTTTCAACATCATCATCATCATCATCATCATCATCATCATCATCATCGTCATCATCATCATCACTACCACCACTACTATCATTACCATCATTATCATCATCTATTCTTATCATCATCGTTATCATCATCACCACCACCACCACCATCATCATCATCTCCATCAACACCATCATAATTATGACCACCACCACCACATCATCTTCACCACAACCACCACCACCACCATCATCATCATCATCTTCACCACCACCACCACCACCACCATTCTCACCATCATCATCACCCTCCCCTGACTCACCCTGCTATGTGTAGCGATCCCGGCTGCCAACAAACACCCTTCACAGCTGACCTCCCTGTGGCTAACGTCCGTGTGGCTGCCCTCCAGTTCTTGCTGTGGCTGACACAATCGCAGCTTCTCCTCCACACACTCAGCCCCGTTGGGTGTAAGTTTTGGATGAATGATTCCCTGGTGGTCAGTCTGCAGATCGGACAAGATGACGACATGTATTTTATTCGCAAATCTATATTAGCTCCTCCAATAAATTCATGCTATGGAGACAAATCTTAACGTAACGCATATCTCAGTTGACGAAGTGGGAAAGGCAAAGCTGTAAGGTGCGAATCATGCTGTATTATCATATCACTCCACATGTCGGACTTGGTAGAGAACTAGCGGCTGTTCCTATTGATGGTCAATATTTACCTATCGGCTTGTACGGCTAACTGGTCAAGTATTTCAACAATGGTTGCTGTATAGATCTGAGCAATGTATGCTGCAGATGAACGAAATCACTGAAATATCTGAAGTAAGAACTTTGAACTATCAAGCATTATAAGCTCAGCTTAACATTAAATTTGTAAACGTGATTTTGACTGTTTCAGTGAAAGACGTCCATACCTTAAACCCAGTCTCTGATGCATATGGTCAGCGGCTCTCCTTGTATCTCTAGGCTCTCCTTGTCTTTCTAGGCTCTGCTTGTCTCTCTAGGCTCTGCTTGTCTTTATAGGCTCTGCTTGTCTTTCTAAGCTCTGCTTGTCTCGCCAGGCTCTGCTTGTCTTTCTAAGCTCTGCTTGTCTCTCCAGGCTCTGCTTGTCTCTCTAGACTCGCTTTTCTTTCTTGGCTCTGCTTGTCTTTGTAGGCTCTGCTTGTTTTTCTAGACTCTGCTTGTCTTTGTAGGCTCTGCTTGTCCTCTTGTGTAGAATCGTCGAATTCCTTGAAGCAAATCCGATGACCTGTATGTTTTCCGATACTTACTTGAGAGTTTGGGCAACACAAGAAATTGACACAGACGAATTTCCTTTCGAGTCAATGATTTTGCATCGTTTCCTTTCGATCTTCAACTCGCACAAGTGTAGCAGAATCTTAACTATTAAGAAGAAACCATTTGCGTTATTTTCGCCTCCCAGGATGGTTTTTATACGGGAACCAGCTGCCCAGATTCTGATCCTCGGGGAGGGGGGGGAGAGGGAGAGGGGGGCAGGTGTGTGTGTGTGTGTGTGTGGGGGGGTACTCCCCGCACAGTTAATCTTCTCAAAGCCACTGCTGTTTCATGCAGCGCTCTGAGGTCGACGTCAAACTCAAACCAGAGAGCTCACTGCTCTGGGCTGACCGGAAGTGGGCTGAGAACGGAAGTCTCAGACAAAATTATTAGTGAAAAACTTACAATACTGCGGGCTGCATCAGGTTTTGAGCTAGTGATGCATTTGTCAAAGAATGACACTGACAGAAGGATGGAAATACAAAACTGTCCAATTTTCACTTTTTCTTATCACACTGCCTGGGTAAGGAAATGTAGTACGAATCTGGGGGAGAGAGAGTCTATTACCTGCACGCTTCATCAGTCCTCACCCGGACACACACACACACACATTCACGTACATACATCTTCTCCTTTAATATCTCCAACACCACACTGGCTACTGATGCGTAGCATGTGAGGTTACCTGATGTTGGAATGTTTTTTAGTTTATTCGGGTTGTGACCCTTTGATTCAACTCATAGATAGTCTGTGTCATTGGTCAGTGGTTTTACTGTGATTTTGATTTGGAGTAGTCTTTCCTTTGTTGAGATAGATACATATATATATATATATATATATATATATATATATATATATATATATATATATATATATATAGAGAGAGAGAGAGAGAGAGAGAGAGAGAGAGAGAGAGAGAGAGAGAGAGAGAGAGACTGGACAAGGATACTTCATAACATTTACATAACACTTTATTAATAACCCTCTTGGTTAGTGATTTACAATGGCGAGGACAATAGTTGAACGAGAAAAACCATCGGATGCGTCCATCATAGCTCGTTGATTTCGATTCTACTTTAAGTCTTACTGAAGTCCATCTCGAGTGTCGTGTGCGACGTGAAATTCTACTAATGTACTTCGGTGTATCGTGGAAAACCTATTTGGGAAAACCCACGGTATCAGTGTGGCAAATTTGCGTCACGTCACCCTATGTGGTCTGCCTTGCTGCACCTGGGATCACCAGGCTTAGGATAGGAGGTGCTGGTTGGAAGTATAAGATCTTACTCAGAGGTTGGACAGCAGAATAAAGGGAAAAACCCTGGTTTATCCTCTTTTTATTCCTCTCTTTCTCTCTCTCTCTCTCTCTCTCTCTGTCTCTGTCTCTCTCTCTCTCTCTCTCTCTCTCTCTCTCTCTCTCTCTCTCTCTCTCTCTCTCTCTCTCTCTCTCTCTCTCTCTTTTTCTCTCTTGAATCTGTGTCTATCAGTGTCCACCTGTCTGTCTCCTTTTGTTGTTTTTGATTGTCTTTCTTTCTCCCCCTCTTCCCATGTCTTGTATCTGTGTCTATCGGTCTGTCTGTTTGTTTGTCTCTCTCACTCTCTCTCTCTTCTGTCTCTCTCTGTCCCTTCTCTCTCTCTCTCTCTCTCTCTGTCTGTCATATGTACAAACCACAGTACTTCAATCAATACACTCATCACCCACTCTATTCTTTATTTCCCCCCCCCCAAAAAAAAAAAAAAAAAAAAAAAAAAAAAAACAGGATCAAGAGAGGCCAGCAACAGCATCAGTGTCTGAGCGAGTCTCCACCATCAGGTCGGCTCTGCTTGGTCTGGAGAGCAGGGGTTGGGTCTTCTGTAGAGGCAGTCAGCACTCGCAGTCACACTCACATTCACATTCACACTCGCAGTCACAGTCACACTCAAGGGATGCGGACAGGTTTGAGGTGAACATCATGTCAGTCGAAACACGTAAATCAAACTTGGAAATTGAGAATAAGGTGAAGTTTTGTCCTAATAATAAAGTAAAATAAAAAAAAGAATGCACGGTGATGGTGGAAAATGAGTTTGTCCTTGCTGTACAGAATCTTTTATAGCCTTAATTGATCTAAATGATTAGGAGTTGAAGTTTTTCATCTGTTATGCTCATCCAAGTTTGTTTCACCTCGCCAGATAATAACCAGCCAGAGCCCGCTGTCCAAACACGTCCTGTCAGTGCTCCGTGATGCCTGTTTGCATTCTCTGAAAAGTAAGATTGAATAAATTAACTTTTGGCTTGTCTCTCTTGAAAAGGACTTATTTCTGATATGCTGTATGTGTAAGCTCTTAATACAAGAAAAGTAGAAAATGGCAGGTTTTTATCCGTACAACCTAGTTTGACTCTTTGTTTAAGGCAGTGGGAAAGCATTTTAGCGTCCTTATGCTTTGACTAATATTTTCCAGACAAAAAGATTGATGGTAGAGAGATCATTAGATTGTTTTTAATAACTGCTATTATAATAGGCCCACATAATTATTAGGATAAGAGAATTAGAACTAATACATGTATTATAATAAAGCTTGGGTATTTTCTAGCAAAAAGTAAATTTTGTCTCATTTTTAAGTTTGGATAGACACTCCTGGAAATTCTAGAATCTTTGTATTTTTGATGAAATAAATCACAATCTTGGTGTTTGGGGTACAAATATACATTTGGAGTACATTTCTTTTCCAAGAGGATACTCTGCTCAAACTAATACTTGTAGTAGTTATCTTTGAATGGAGCATTTTTGTAGTGGTTATCTTTGAGTGGAGCATTTTTGTAGTGGTTATCTTTGAGTGGAGCATTTTTGTAGTGGTTATCTTTGAATGGAGCATTTTTGTAGTGGTTATCTTTGAATGGAGCATTTTTGTAGTGGTTATCTTTGAATGGAGCATTTTTGTAGTAGTTATCTTTGAATGGAGCATTTTTGTAGTAGTTATCTTTGAATGGAGCATTTTTGTAGTGGTTATCTTTGAATGGAGCATTTTTGTAGTGGTTATCTTTGAATGGAGCTTTTTTGCTTCACTTGAAACAAATTGAAAAAAGTAATAATAATCTCTGAATCTTTTAAGTTCAATAATTATTTATGTTTGAGGAAATGTTTACAAAGGAAGCTGAACTAAATTATTTTTAGAGGTCAATTTCAACTGCATTGCTTCCCCTGAAATATTGTAACTTTTTGTAGCTCCATTCAAAACTTAATTCATGAATTGCTACATGTACCTGGGTTGAAAGTTTAATAGGTTGGTTTTCAGTACTGCTAAATAAAAAGAAACCATGAAATTTCGCTCATACTTTAGTGTTATGGTGTCAGATGTGATTTGGTCTGGTTTTGAATAATTTTATTTCACCCTCTCTGTATCTATGGCTTAAAACATACATTTCTTTTTTCTTTTGTCAGACTCTGAAACAGGTTGCCACTTATTGAATTTGCTAGACCGCATCCAACAATCAGGTAGACAAGGGGCTGCAGGGGTCTACAAGTCTGTCACCAAACTGATTCTGGAGCGAGCCCTCACCTGCTTGATTATCAGCAGTGATGTCATCGAAGTGGACCATCAACGGTACTTGCCGGTTGAATGAGAGAAATCGGCTGGAGAGGAGATTTCTGTTTTGTCCAAGGTCTAAAGGTCCAGTTGTATTTAGCAGCAAGAGGAAGCTTGTGGAAGTACCTGCTTAGAAATACTTGCCAGAGAAAATGACGGAGAAAATGAGAGCAATATAGCTCAAAACACAAATGTCATGGCAAGGCCATAATCCAGGTATTTCATATTTGTTTATATATACTATTTGAAAGCCCACGAATTCGCAGGATTGAAAGTTAAAATCAATACCCATGTATTAATAAATTTAACAGAAAATTATTGTACTCACCATTATAATATTAATGCTGATTTGAAGACAACATTATTGGTGTAGCTTGTTATAGTCAAAGAGTTCTCTGATGGCGGTGCCAATGCAAATTGTAAACCATAATAGTTTTTAAATCTTGACATAGCTACATACAACTGACCATGAGTGAAAACTGACTGTGGAAGATAAATTCCAACTTTTGTCAAAGTTTGACCCTGTGACTTATTTATAGTCATGGCACAGGCCGATTTTATTGGAAACTGTCTCCTAGTGAATGTGAATGGGAGATGACAGTCTTTTATTGTTGTTAGTGCAATGCCTGGAATTAATACAATGTGTCCAGCATGTGTACCTGTACAATTGTGCAAATTTAGCTCCTTCTCCATCTGTATTTGGTTGTAGATGACCTATTCTATGGCAAACAGTAGCACTTACTCTAAAACAGTATACCCCTGACGGTAACATGTCCTCATTTACATTAAGTGGTGCGAATGCGAATGCTGAATTGTAACTTCGAATATTATTTTGAAAACATCTAGATTCTGCAGTATCCCCCACAAACAGCTAGTGTAAAGGTTCTGGTAAAGTTTGTAAGGGGGGTAAATTAACTTGACCCTTGGCACAGCATAGTGAGGATGTTTCTGAGGGTCTCAATTTTGCGTCACAATAATGACATGTCTTTGTCATTCCCCCAGTATTGTGGGCAACAATATTGATATTGTCATGGTTTGGGGCGGTTGACGGTGCAAGTGTAGAAGCTGCCTGTCTGATGTAAGGTGGAAGCCGTAGCGGTGATTTAGATCTAATCCGTATGGGTCTATCTGCTTCATGTGGTGGTTTAGCAGATCTAAAACTGGGTTTACGTTGTGGAGATCTAGAGCTACGTCAGTTTTCACTATCTGGATCAGATCTTGGTTGATCTATAGATCTAGATCCTTTTGTCGTAGATCTAGATTTGCATCAGTATCATTAGATATGGATGGTTGATCAAGTGTTGTTTGTGGTGGTGTGGTTGGGGGGATTTGGTTTTTATTGAGTGTTTCTATGTATCTGGATGGTCCTAAACGACGTCTCTTTTTCTCACCTGCCATCGTAATATTGATCTATCTTCCACAGTTAATTATATCACTCAGACTGAGGTGGTCTTATCGCTGGTTGGCCTAGGCTATGCGGGAGAGGTAGATCTAGATCTAAATTGAAGAAAAAGTAATGTCAGAGGTCTAATTTTGATCTATTGACACAAAAGATTGCTTTTTTAAGGAGTGGGGGTCATGTCCCTAATGTTTTGTTATTTTTAAGTGACTGTGTAAGTCTGTGGTGATGGGCAACGATCAATGTGTAAGTCTGTTGTGATTGGCAACGATCAAACTTTTTAGAATTACCGCTATCTAGTGAAGTTGATGGCCATTGCAGGAGGCGTACATTGAAAAACAAATAATATCAAAGGTCTAATTTTTATTTAATGACAACAAAACATTGCTTTTTAAAAAATGGGGGTCATGTCCCTAGTCTGATGTATAGTATTTCATAAAAAAAAACTATTTTGTAATCTTCAAGTGTCTGAGTAAGTCTGTGGAGATGAGCAAAAAATTGAGTAGGGTAGCACACAATTAGCACTAAATTTTTTTATTTAAGTAGGGCTATATATATATATATATATATATATATATATATATATATATATATATATATATATATATATATATATATATATATGTGTGTGTGTGTGTGTGTATCTAATGATTTCTATACATTCCAAGACATATTTTGTGATTTAATGGAACCTTGGTATTTATGGCAGTATGTTTTTTTTTAATTTTTACCAAATTATTCAACTCTTGTTGACAATAGAGAAAAATTGAGGAAAATTTAAAAAACAGAAAAAATATCTGGAACTTCATCTTTTATGCACACTTGCAATTTAATCAAGTGGCTTTAGATATTATATTATTGTTAACCAAGTATGCATTTTAAGACGGCAACCAATTTGTTGGAAGTTCACTATGCAAGATTTCAATTCATAAAGGCCTCCATTAAATGGAAATTGATAAGAAATTCTTCTGCTTTGTCCACTTATTGCGCAACCTTGTGCAGGTGTTTATTACCAGAAATAAAAATAGGTAAAAAATTTTGTGGTTGTTGATAGTAGTCAAGGCCATTTGTTGCTTTTTTTTTCTTTGGCTTCATAACTAAAAAAAAAACAGCAACAACTATTATTGCATTTAGGTTATATATGTTTTATGTCTTGAAAGCTGATAAAGATTATGATGCATCAGTACATCTCGCTGCAATTTATTCATCCATTCTTTTTTTATTAAAAAATTTCTAGATTTCTTTCATGCATTTGTTTTTTTTCTTTTTTTTTTGTTTTGCTGTTCACTCCTTAATTTGTTAACCCTAATTTAATGACTTGGTTCATTCGAGGATTTACCCAGATGACATAATGTAAATAAAATATGGACCTTAGTGGAGGCCTCTTGTCTTAATTTCAAAGCTTTTAGAATCAAACATTGTTGTGTTATAGACTTGTGTTATGTTTTTTTTTTATTTTTTAATTTGAATTAAAGTATAGAATATGTTCAGAATTAAATGCAAATTTTAAGCATATTTAAATATATTAAGACCATTAAAAAAAAAACCACAAGCTTCTAAAATTAGAGCGACCGCATCAAAGGGGAATAAGTAGGCATATCTCCAAATTATATAGTAATTCCGCATTTATTCCCCTTTGATCATATTATAACCGAAATCGTACCTCTCCTTCAGTTATCATCCCCCTTGTTTTCAATTATTGTAATTATTTCTAAACTAATCCTAGCCGGGCCAGCGTTGACGACTCTAAACCGCTGAAAATCACTGACCCCCGTTTTTTTTTTTTCCTTCGCATTTTCAGAGCGGCGCATGTTCAAGTCTGGAGAGGGAATATCCTACAAAAAATATTAAAAGTTTTTTTTTTTAGTCAGGGGTGTCTTGTAAAGCTAAAACACGTCTGACAGAATCAAAGAGTTTTATGTCAACTAATAATGCCTTTGTTTACTCAATACATAATTGAGAAGTTGGTTTGATCCAAGGCTCTAAGCATGCGCATAGTATGAGCAATCAATCTTTGCTTCAGTTTTTTTTTTCAGGTACTGGTAAGATACATGACAATTATGAGCCAAGCCTTGATTTATTGACTTGTCTATTTGATTTTTTTTTTTCAAAACTGAAAATAAAGTTGATATAGCCGCAGATTTTAAAGTGTATTGGGAAAAAAAGGGGGGGGGGGAGACACGCAGTAGTGTGGGAGCAACACATTCTAGGAGCTTTAGGTCACTTATTATCACAAACATATTCGTTAAACGTTTTTAGTCAATCTGCTACATAAAGCCTATAATTTTATGGGCATTACATTAAATTATCTTAGTTTTCTCAGCTCTTGTTGCTTCAGCAACTGATCGCTGCCTGTGGTTGAGTGCCATGGACTGCTCACCCTCAGGACGGGGATAAATGGCAGCCCGTGCAGACTTTTGACTCGACATTTTTGTTTGTTTCCTCGAGCTTGTTAAGTAGAGACAATAACCCATTCCAACTGGCTGTATAGAATCAGTATTGCCTTCTCATCAGTCGGAATGAGGTGTGGGATGCTCGATAGAAAAACATTGTATGAATTGTTTAGATAAAGCAGATAAAAGAAAAGAAAATGACTTTCTCCGTCTGTCTGTTTGTTTATATATATATATATATATATCTCCCTCTCTCTCTCACACACACACACACACACACACACACGCTCTCTCTTCACCCTAAGGATGTCTTAAAATCAGACGCACACCTGCTCTGTTCTTGGTACAACACTGTCATGGAGACTTGTAGACTTTCCCACGCAGTCGCCAGTGCTCAGCGTAAAAGATCGAGGCAAAAAACCAAATCAGTGTGCACTAAAGACAAACTTTGAGGGCGAGGCGGCTCTAAAATACCAACACCAACAGGTTGTGTGAATTAATATTTCCTCTGACAGACAAACAGCCCAAGCAGCTCTTTTCCCCGTTTCTCACCACAAATTGTAGCTTCATAATGTTTGCTTTAGTTAGTGAAGGGACACAAATAACCCGCAAGCCAAAAGACAATGAGAAGTTTTCTTCCTTGGTGCTAGGGAATAAAAAGAAAGAAACGGTAATTTTGTTCTCTTGTCCTTGTTGGTGCGTCCTTCTGCCTTCAGAGTGACTGCGCCAGGGGAAAGAACTGGTCAATGTTTTCTTATTGATCCTGACTTCACTAGTATTTTATTTGTCTGATTTTTGTTTTAAATTTGCGTTTTTGATCTGGCTGAAAGATGAGAGTAAAATAATAATGTCAACAAGACTTTTCCCATGTCGCCACTTCTACGACATTACTATGACTACCAAATGATTACCATTAGGCTAACAGCTACTGGGAGTTGTTGTTGTTGCAGAAGTAGTAGTAGTAGTAGTAGTAGTAGTAGTAGTAGTAGTAGTAGTAGTAGTAGTAGTAGTAGTAGTAGTAGTAGTAGTAGTAGTAGATCTATGTACTGCTGCTGCTGCTACTATCACTACTACTTCCATACCTCTATATTACTAAGATTACTGCTACTGCTGCTACTATCACTACTACTTCCATATCTCTATATTACTAAGATTACTGCTACTGCTGATACTATCACTACTACTTCCATATCTCTATATTACTAAGATTACTGCTACTGCTGCTACTATCACTGCTACTTCCATATCTCTATATTACTAAGATTACTGCTACTGCTGATACTATCACTACTACTTCCATATCTCTATATTACTAAGATTACTGCTACTGCTGCTACTATCACTACTACTTCCATATCTCTATATTACTAAGATTACTGCTACTGCTGATACTATCACTGCTACTTCCATATCTCTATATTACTAAGATTACTGCTACTGCTGATACTATCACTGCTACTTCCATATCTCTATATTACTAAGATTACTGCTACTGCTGATACTATCACTGCTACTTCCACATCTCTATATTACTAAGATTACTGCTACTGCTGATACTATCACTACTACTTCCATATCTCTATATTACTAAGATTACTGCTACTGCTGATACTATCACTACTACTTCCATATCTCTATATTACTAAGATTACTGCTACTGCTGATACTATCACTGCTACTTCCATATCTCTATATTACTAAGATTACTGCTACTGCTGATACTATCACTACTACTTCGATACCACTGCTGTGGTAAGTAAAGTTCCATTTGTAGTAAAGTTTCATACTGGTATTTGTTTTATTAGAATATGATGTTTTCGTTTCTATACTCTGGCAGGTAAAGAAATAAATGACTGCTTTTCAGTGGCAGGCCTGGGAAAGACATTGCAGCAGATACCTGGCTGGTTGTTAGATCCAACCCATCTACCGTCCATTACATGTTAATCATTCTCAGACATTGCATCAGATACCTGGCTGGTTGTTAGATCCAACCCATCTACCGTCCATTACATGTTAATCTCAGACATTGCAGCAGATACCTGGCTGGTTGTTAGATCCAACCCATCTACCGTCCATTACATGTTAATCTCAGACATTGCAGCAGATACCTGGCTGGTTGTTAGATCCAACCCATCTACCGTCCATTCCATGTTAATCTCAGACATTGCAGCAGATACCTGGCTGGTTGTTAGATCCAACCCATCTACCGTCCATTACATGTTAATCTCAGACATTGCAGCAGATACCTGGCTGGTTGTTAGATCCAACCCATCTACCGTCCATTCCATGTTAATCTCAGACATTGCAGCAGATACCTGGCTGGTTGTTAGATCCAACCCATCTACCGTCCATTCCATGTTAATATCAGACATTGCAGCAGATACCTGGCTGGTTGTTAGATCCAACCCATCTACCGTCCATTCCATGTTAATCTCAGACATTGCAGCAGATACCTGGCTGGTTGTTAGATCCAACCCATCTACCGTCCATTCCATGTTAATCTCAGACATTGCAGCAGATACCTGGCTGGTTGTTAGATCCAACCCATCTACCGTCCATTCCATGTTAATCTCAGACATTGCAGCAGATACCTGGCTGGTTGTTAGATCCAACCCATCTACCGTCCATTACATGTTAATCTCAGACATTGCAGCAGATACCTGGCTGGTTGTTAGATCCAACCAATCTACCGTCCATTACATGTTAATCTCAGACATTGCCTTCAACTTTCAGATTTCTCGATGGACGGGGCTGAACAGGAAAGTTTGAGCCTCAAATCGAAATTAACCTACCATCGATTAGAGGTTTTAAGGTTTGAACCTACGATGGAGTTATATCCTTCCAGACTTGAGGCAGGTGAGTCACCACATGGCCATCCAAATTCCTCGACCATCACTGGTGAGTGATAACTAAAAAATATAGAAAAATCGAGTCTTGTCTCCAAAGAACAAAATAAACTGGTTGATCAGAAAACGCTCTCTGCATCGGAGAAGGTTTCCCATAGCTCGACCGTTAGGACATTGGACTGTCAAGACGGAAGTTGCTGGTTTGATTCCAGGCCAGATCACATGGTGGTGAGGTCTGATCACACTCACTTGACCATGTCCTCTTTAAGCTTGACCGAAAGCTTTCTCCGTGCAAGAATCTTTGGGAAACTAACGGGACTTACAAGGAAGAAACAAGCCAGGTCGAGTCAGGCCAAACCTTACTTGTCACTGCGGAGCGGGCGCTTTCTCCCATCAACCTTAATTAGGGTAAAAAAAAATACAACCCCAAAATGAAAGGTCTTTAAAAAACCTCTTTACCTCCCTTTGTTTCCGAAACATCTTGGCTTGCGAGAACGTTGGTCCGGCTATATGACTGGCCTGCGGTCACGACTGCCCTCAGTGACAGTGGCTGAGCTGTGGCGTGGAGGCGAGGGCAGCCACACGGAGACAGCCTCAATCCCTAGCTGTCAACATAAAGCAGGATTGTGTTAAGCTCGGTACAATTCATCATGTTTTCTGTTTATCTTGTAAAGTAGGTCTACTCAGACTTGTGTGGGATTGTACTCGCTGACCCCGCTCCAAGACGTGAGCTTCACTGAAAGACTCATCAAGCGTCTTTAGTAGCAGGTTTACTTTCAAGAAAAACATGAAATGTAAATGAAGAAGAAGAAAAGAGTATGATGGTGATGATAGTGGTGTTGATGATATTGATGAAGATGATGATGGCAGTGATGGTGGTGATGAAGGTGAGAATAATCATGGTTAAGATGAGGATGATGAAGATAATGATGATGATGATGATGATAAGGATGAAGATGATGATGGCAATGATGGTGTTGATGATAATGATGATGATGAAGATGATGATGATGATAGTGGTGTTGATGATGATGATAATGATGATGATTATGATAGTGGTGTAAATTGATGATGATGATGATGATAGTGGTGTTGATGATGATGATAATGATGAAGATGATGATGGTAATGATGTTGATGATGAAGGTGATATTAATTATGGTTAAGATGATGATAATGATGACGATATTGGTGGTGGTTGTGTTGGTTATAGTGATAACGATTATGGTTTCTGATGATGGTGGGTGGTGGTCGTGATTATGGTTTCTAAGAATTGTGTTTCTAGAAACAAAAAAAAAAGGTGAAAAACAGAGAAAAAAAATTAAAGACTTTCATGAAGAAGTCGGGGACGGAATAAAGAAAAAACGAGAATTATACAGAAAACGGTTGGAAGTGATTCAATCTCTTTTATTTGTAAAAACGTTAAGGTGGAATTTCCAGGAGTCTAAATTATAATTATTACTAGAGGCGCCTAGTGCTGACATGCTCTCTTCTCCTGCCTTTGCTGGTATTGTTGAAAATCTAACTTTGAATGAATTGGACCAAAACTTTAGCCAAACGAGTGATGAATGGGTGCGTGTGGACATTCGGACAGTGGACGGCTCGCCCGGTGAGCTACTTTATATAAACAATCAGAATCAGAAACACGTTATTGAGGTTAGGTTTCTGACGGCTGTGGGGTTTGAAATCAAGGGGTGACAATCTGACAGGGGAACTGTTAAACCGGTCAACAGCTGCTCTGCTGGAGGTTTTAGTTTATTTTATTTTATTCTTCTGAAAGCTGTTGACTTATGCGATGAAGCTGTTGATTTCTTTACAACTGAGAGCTTCCATTTTGCCTTTTAAATAGGCTTTATCATTTAGAAAACTAATACGTTTTTAAACGCCTTTCGGTTGAAAAGAAAGTTAAGCTTAACTTATGCACAAAAATAAAACATCAAATCTGGCTAAAGATTTCATTTCTGACCTCAGGTTAAGATCAATACCACTCTGACTGAAGAGATCAATGCTTTTTTTGACAGAGAGCAGAGTCTGTAGTTTAAGATTTAATTGATCTTTATGCAAAATCGTATTGTACTATTAATCTTACCTCTATTATCAATTTTTTTCTTTTTTTACATATTCTTTAACCGCATAGCAATTTCGGTGTTATAAATTGTAGCATTTTCCGGACCTTGAGAATCTTTGAACAGAGACTCAGTGTAAGGCACTC
Source organism: Elysia crispata (assembly GCA_033675545.1). NCBI lineage: Eukaryota > Metazoa > Mollusca > Gastropoda > Plakobranchidae > Elysia > Elysia crispata. Next base: position 49,257 of record JAWDGP010001519.1, read on the forward strand.
AGTGCCAGCCTGTTGTTATTGCGTGAGATCGATTAACACAACATTTCCCTCAGCTATTACTGTTTGAACTTTCCCCACTAATATTACTAATTAGTAAAACTGTTTCAAGTTTCGTTTTATATCAAATAATGAATCAATGTTTACGCTTTCTCTTGCTTTAAAAAAAAAGATAGGCATACGGTTTCGTATGAACTTTATCTTGCAACAAAGGAAATTGATTTCCATTGCACCCAAACCGAGGGGCGTTTATATAGGTAATTCAAAAATCGTTATGACAAATGTGATTTTACTCATTGATGAATCCATTTTAGTGACTCATGCGCTATTTTGATGAAATCTTTTCTTTTATTTTTCATTGTCCAAAATATACTGGAACCTGTTCTCTATTGTGGCCACAGTCTATATGGATATAAAAACTGATAGAGACCCATCTTGGAGAGATTAAAATGACATGAAGCAATTTTGAATTAATTGCTTTAGGTCTCTCTGTGACACAAATTGTGACTAATTTTAGAGTTTCCGGAATTTACATCAGATCTGGAATATCAGATTTATTTTAGATTATTTTCCTTTCTGTTCAGTTAGTTCGAGGGTCGCAACGTAAACTATCGTAGGTCGAATTTTTTTCAGATATCGAGATTTTTTTGTCAAAATAAAGAAAATGGCCATGCGCATGTTGTGACAAAACCTCTGAGTCCAATCATTAATTATGACCTCGTAATTACAATTAATTAAAATATCGTATCTTGAGCTCAGTGAAAATCCACAACGTATACTCTCGTAACTTGACTTGCTATAGTATACGCGAGATATTTTAGCTCATAACTCGCCATACGATAGTATACGGCTGTTAATTCTTGAATTACCTTTCTGATTATTTTAGAAAATAATAATAATAGAGCTCTTGGTAATTTCAATATTTTTACTGTAAGTCTATATTGCTTATGAATTGTATTTTTAACCTAATGTTATTTTGGAGGAAAAAAACATGGGATGGGATAAGGTCTCATTTATTTAGGCCACAGAAAATTACAACATTGTAAGTATTTGTTTCTACATTCATGGAAAGCTACTTAATGCCTCAATGTGCCCATCTGCATGACAAAAGAAAAACAGGTGGAGAATACATTTTTCTATCTGATAATGTATAATATGCCAAGAGCTATACTCGCACATACATGTGATTAATTAATGGCGAGGAGTATTGCGCTCACCCTAAGAGGTTGAAAAATGTAGCAAAAGAAGAGTAGCAGTAAAGGGAAAAAAATGAACAAAGATCTCAAAATCAGGACAGGATAGAAAAATGACAGCTGACAACATTGTCAGGGAGTGAAACAGAAATCTTTCTGACTTTATGCTTCCTCTCTCTTTCTTATGACCCGATCTCTCCATCCCTGTAAACCGACTCCTCAGTCTTACTCCAGTTTGTATGTCTATCTGTCTTGTTTTCCTTTCTGTCTGATTTTTCTTTCTGTCTACTTTTCCTTTCTGTCTGGTTTTTCTTTCTGTCTTATCGCTCCTGTTGCTCTCATTTGTTCTCTCCCTCCCTCCCTCTCTCTCTCTCTCTCTCTCTCTCTCTCTCTCTCTCTCTCTCTCTCTCTCTCCCTCCCTCTCTCTCTCCCTCTCCCTACCTCTCTCTCTCTCTCTCCCTCCCTCCCTCTCTCTCCCTCTCCCCCCCTCTCTCTCTCCCTCCCTACCTCTCTCTCTCTCTCCCTCTCTCTCTCTCTCTCTCTCTCTCTCTCCCTACCTCTCTCTCTCCCTCCCTCCCTCTCCCTCTCTCTCTCCCTCTCCTTCCCTCTCTCTCTCTCCCTCCCTACCTCTCTCTCTCCCTCCCTCCCTCTCCCTCTCTCTCCCCCCTCTCTCTCTCTCTCTCTCTCTCTCTCTCTCTCTCCCTCCCTCTCTCTCTCTCTCCTCTCCCTCCCTCCCTCTCTCTCCCTTCCTCCCTACCTCTCTATCTCCCTCCCTCCCTCTCCCTCTCCCTCTCTCTCCCCTCTCTCTCTCTCTCTCTCTCTCTCTCTGATCTTATCTATAAAGCATCTATCAAAGCGGATAACTGTACTGTAGACAAGACTAAATATCACATCGAAATGTTCAGTCAAAGATGGCTAAGACATTCCTGACAATAAAACTTCTCTACTGCAGCCTCCGCCCAGGTTTAGAGCAAGGACTTTGGAAGAAGAACGACACTCTACAGGAGCACATTCAGCTGTTGACGGTCACATTCTTTATTTCCGGACAGTTTCTTCAAGATTCTCCTCTGAGTAAATATCTCGTCATTAGAGAGAGGAGGAAGGTAACCCTCTCGTCTGTAACTCATCAGTTGTGGGAGATACAGTGTCAGCCCCAGGCACTCAGGACTTGAAGCAGTCGGCGTGAGCTACAGGCTCTGCTCACGGTAAAATCTCGTCTCGGCTGATCTGGGCTGTCTCCATCAGCTGGAATGACGGGCTCGTTCAGAGTTCATATGATGTAGGGGATGAGCATGCTTCATACAGAAATATAGGATTAAATAAGGAGGGTCCTTTTGATGGACAATATCATAAGATTAGTCTCAAAAAGAAAATAATGGATGCTAGGAAGACAGATCGTTTTATGATAATAAAAAAGAAAGGGATATGGGTGTGTAGATAAAAATTCAATAAAGAAATATGTTATTGTCATTTGGAGAGGCAAGAGGGTCGAGGCAAATACAATGAAAACATAGATTTAAACAGATATGTCGATAGACCCGTATAAAATAATCGATAGATAGATGGATATATCGCGGGTGGTATTGATTACTGCCGTAAGTGACATTTTGCAAATTTTACAGGAGGACCAAAAAACTTCCCCATTTCGTTAATTTTTCACCGATTTTAATGCGCATTGGAAACAAAGCTGTCTTTCTCATTACGGATTATTGAATGTGTTCATTTTTCTGTTACCGAATTGGCTTTTTGAGATAGTGGACATACAACACTTGCAATGTTTAAAATAGTTTTTGATTACTACTGTAAGTGCACTTACGGTGGGAGTAAGTGAAAGTATCGTCATTGATTACAGCCGTAAGAGCACATACGGTTGTATTAAATCAGCCTGAGCTATACTTTCGCCGACTTTTGTACTAAGTTGTTAAACACTTACGGTTGTATGCAATCAGTTTGGGTTTTAGTTTTCAGTTGACTGTTGGTTTTTGCTTTATTCTCATTGTCGCCTTATTTGTTCTGATGCTATACATTTTATTGCGATATAAATGCTCTTAAAAAGATCCTAAATAATACTGAATATATCTTTCTTCTATAACTTAAGTTTGCGTAGTGCACAGATATAATCAGTTCATCAATCAAATTAACAGATCTTGCAAACTATAATAACTTAAATTATTGCATGTAAAAATGAAGCATCTGAAATGCTTAAAAGCCAGCTAAATACCAACCATTTAAAGACACTCTCACGAGTAAAGAGGGAAACACTCCTAGAAGAAAAACTTCAACTGTAGCGAAGAAATAACTTTTATAAAAATAACGAAATAGTACTTTGCATCAACATAACAAATGTCAGTATATAAAAAAGGACTCTCTCTCTCTCTCTCTCTCTCTCTCTCTCTCTCTCTCTCTCTCTCTCTCTATCTATCTATCTATCTATCTATCTATCTATCTATCTATCTGTCTCTCTTTCTCTTACTCCCCCCACTCCCCTTGTTAACGCTCAGAACATTACAAATTAAGTAAAATGCAATTTTATCATCTTGATATTATAACAAAGAACACAATCATTGAAGTTGTACTGCTTCATCAACTATTTTTCCTCGAGCCATGAGAATGTTAAACATTTACACAAGAAAAAAAAATGCGCACACTTCATTTCACTGTCACACACACTGTCTTTTCAGAGGCATGGCAAATGTAGATATGATACTTAATGCAGTGCTTTAAAGAACGCATGGTGCACATGAGGTACAAGATTTTTATTACACCGATCATCAAGATCCGCTTTTGCTCATCAAGTTGTATGTATTCATATACATACTGGCTTTAAATCAATTGCTCTAGCAGCGGGTACTACCAGGTTCTTTCTTCCTTTCCGCCAAAGTCTAATTTAAACCAGCTGTCTTCAGACTCACCATAGTCATGTGACATGTTGATCACATTAGGGCTTTCCTCCTTATTCGGATCTTTTGAGCTTAAGGTAATGAATTCTCTATCAGAGCTAATATTTGTATGACATTTAAATCTGCAAACTTCCCCGCACCCTGGTTTTATGGCTCTTGCTCTAACTGGTTTACCTTTCTTGGTTTTATACAACTCACTAAGATTCCATTTGTGTTTAACAACATTGAACCCCCAATAAGTTGTCAGTCTGCCTCTGTTGTCTCCAGTCACGTGGTTGTGTCACAAGGGGCAGAGGTCTGGACACGGGATGGTGATTCCACAATAGAGCCTGCAGCCTACAAAGGACTTGGTGTAATGAGAGAACTGTCCCCAATGTAACTGTCGCCGAAAGATATCGTGGTGCTATTTGCATCATCTCTAGGTCCTAGTTGCAGAATTAGTATTGGCCTGGGGACTGTGGGGAGGGTGGTGAGGTGAATTGCTCAAAGCCGAAACGCTTTGTCTTCTTCACTTTTGGGGGAGCATGAATACGTCTCATCAGCATCGCCATCTGAGTCTGAAATGTGGCCGTATCTGTCCTCATCGGAAAACACAGCCACGAAAAGTTCTCTCAAAAACGTTTGGGCTTCCCTCTTGTTGCTGCGCTGATCAGGTTCATCACCCTGTTTATAAGCCTCTGTCTTAGATCTTACGCTACACTGTTGGTTGACCAGATCGGCGAAATGTTTACTAATTGCAAGTGGAATTTCAGAGGATGAGTCTGAATCGATGTTATCCAACTTTTGACACAGCAGCAGGGATTCTACGGGATCTTTAGGTGGGACTATAGATGTAGCTTCTGGTATGCTTGTTATACTGAGTGGAGTGAGTTCATACTGACCAGCTATTGCAAGAGAGCTTGTTAGATTTTTGAGGAAGATTGGAACCATATGTCAAGTGCGATATCAAAGTTGCTTTACTATCTCCACACTCAATCCCACCCATGTTTCTAGAATGTGAATCAAAAATAAAGACTGCACCTCTACAGGTATGGGGGAATGGAAGATCCCAATGTCAGAATGGAGTATTTGTCAACTCTTTTCAAGGCTTCTTCAAAGAGCATAAAAGGCCTTCTATGTCTTTGAACAAAACAGATAAAAGTGGTAACATTCAAACATGACAATAAAAATTGATCTTAACGAGAAAAGATTACGACCGTGACCGGAAAACATGGTGCTAGGTCTTCTATTTAAGCTACTGGCTTTCAGAATATAAAACATATATTATTTTCCCCATTCTATTGGCTTTTAAATTTTAAAATAGAAGAACGACCACGAGAGAGTCTATCCTGGTATAAGGAAGTATAAGATTATGGTAGCACTAGTTCCGCATACAAAAGACTGACCTGGTGATCTAGTTGAACCTGACAATGGATACACTCGTGATCTATAATACAGTGACACAATTCATGAGATAAATGAAATATGAACAATAAATCCTAAGTTATTGCTGTTGTAAAAGAAACCGAGACCGTAAGTGTTATTTATCGACTGTAACCAATGTTCTATCTGTGGTACATTGTTATTGTGTACAACCGTAAGTGCGCACTTACAGCAGTTTTCGCCTATTGTCTCCAGATGCTGAAAAGGAAACGCAGTTGTATACAGCCGTAAGTGCCCTTACAGTTGTAATCAAAAGACACTTTTTGAACAATGTACATACGGTTAATTTTTAAACTTGAATTAGGGCGCCAATTTTAAAGCTAGAGGTTTAGAACCCAGATAGAAAAACGCGCCATGGCCTGGAGCATATAACTAAGCAATAAAACGCATTTCGCAAAAAATGTCACTTACGGCAGTAATCAATACCACCCGCGATATATATTGATAGATAGAAAAATAGACTGGAAGATTCGAAAAATTTCAGCTTAAAAAGTTGAAAAGTATAATTTTTACGATGTGATGTTATGTATATCTTGAAAGATTATACCAATCTGTGGTCTGAAAGAATTATATTTACTGATAAATGCGCTAGTGGAAATAAATTAATCCCCATAGTTTTTATTTTTTCCCAACAAATCATTTTTTGGCTGTTTCCTTAGACATCTCCTCAAAGAAAGTAACAGCTAAAATTTCCCGGAGGATAATTCTCTGTTTTAAGCGATTTACGCTGCAATCGAAATTTCTTTAATCCTCCTTCAGTTTTTATTGTAGAGGTTGTACCTTCCTCAGTCAGCTTTATATTGATGCACATGTGGATATGTCAACAGCAGCTGGTTTGTCTGACAAAACGGTGAGCGTTGGGCTGGGGCTCGCGCCACGGGCTCGGGACAAGCCCGGATCAAACCTGACAACAGCGCCAGGCCACTCGGGGTGAACTCACTCGCCTGTTTGTTACAAACGTGGCTTAACATCATGTCCTCACACAATCGGGCTTACAGTTTCTGTCTCGTGAAGCGAGGCGAGGCAATAGTTGCCCGCCCCGAACCAGTGGCTTCACGACTTGAGCTACATCTAAAGATCTTTAGCAGTTTCAAATCCGCCACTTTGTGTAAACGCTGACGTTTGGCGATGAAACTTATCAGATCGAAGCAGTTAGCTTCCTTTGATTAATCCCTGGGTGATCAATAACACGTTTAGGATAATGACATTTCAATTGAAAAAAACTGCTTTCCAATGACTTTATCAAATTGCTTTCCTTGTTAAGTGTTTCAAAATGTAAGAAAGCTTTATTGATTATCGCCTGTTTCTATCTTTTTATCAGGATTTTCAAAGCGCTAATTTAACCCAAGCGGCTGGCTGTTATTTTCTGTAATCCTATAAACATCATGCTATTGTTAACATCTCAAGATCTGTGACTTATGGCGGACTTGGCCGAGCACCTTCATGCTCGACTTAACACAACTCCTCCAAAGGCGCATGTGTTTCACCTTAGGCCACTGAGTCTCCTATTTCCAAGGATCTGGCGCCTTCTTTTGAAAGCCCTAAGTAGTGAGAGCCAAAGCTTTTAATCAGCCATGAAGTATTGGAAAATGTAGCAAATTGCGGACAAAAGTTCAATTTTCCATAGACTTTAAAGAGAAATCACACAGAAGCTTAAAAACTGGCTCGGTTCGAAAAATACAACAATTAAAAAACAAATAACAAAAAAACAAACAAATAAACAAACAAAACAACAGAAACAACCCGACGAAAGCAGTATTATGTTTACCTCATGTTTTAATAAGAGGTTTTTTAAAAACTTGATATAGAATCTGAATCTGCTGTCAGGAGATGACAATTATATGAGTGTTGCAAAGATTTGCTCCACCATTTAGGGTAGCATGTAATCTCCTATAATTACGACCTAAATAGGAATGCTTCGACAGACCTTATGTCTAATATGATATATATTGTACAGAGCATTCAATGCAATTTTTTTTTTTTTTTGAAAGATTGGCTGCCTCTTTAGGGAAGTTCATTGGAAAATGCGACTTTCATAAACAAAACAAAACAAAACAAAAATAAAATAACAAAAAAACAATAAAACAAAACAAAACAAAAATAAAATAACAAAACAACAATACAAAAACAACAAAACAAAACAAAAATAAAAGAACAAAATAATAAAAACACAATAAAACCAAACAAAACAACAAAACAACAAAAAACAAAAAAAACAACAAAAAAAAAAAAACAACCCACTCCATCATATCTTCGAACATGAATATCACTTTGATTGTATAATTGCAAGTTTCAAGTTTTTTTTAATTTTTTGGTCGATTGAAAACGTTTGAAATAATAACATAAAAAAAAATAATGAAATGAAAAAGTTGATACAAAATCTTTTATATGACACCGAAATTAGAAAATCACAAAAAGAAATCTTTTTATGCTTAATATGATCTTAATCATGCAAAGCTTTCGAAATCAAAGAACCCAAGCCGATAAACCGGATAAGATTTGAATTGGTTTAACAAATCAGAAAAGCCGGAACCGTTTTGCAGTTTTGTCTTTCAATAAAGGCTTTAGTAAACCAGATTAAGCTGGCGATTATTCGCTTCAGTGAAGAACAGTGATTCATTCGAATCTTCGAAAACAAATGTCACGGGGGAAAATTTTCCTGAAAGAAGAGAACCCAAAAATCGATGACGTAGATCAGTGCATATTGTCTTAGCCACAGCTGACGCCCTCTTCCTGTGCGAGCGAAACCACTCGAAACAGTGGAAAATCGTAAATTAACGAGCGCGAGATAAAAATGGCGATTCATTTCACTATTTTTGCACCGTTTCGTCTATAAGTTCTTTTTTAATCCGTTGATATGTCGTGAGCAGTGAGGCACTCACAACGATGACTAGACGGCACTGTGGGTGGGGGGGGGGGGGGGGGGGAAGGAGTGGAGAGAGAGACTGGGAGAGAGAGAGAGAGAAGAGACTGGGAGAGAGAGAGAGGGGGAGAAAGAGAGAGAGAGACTGGGAGAGAGAGAGAGAGAAGAGACTGGGAGAGAGAGAGGGGGAGAAAGAGAGAGAGAGAGAGAGAGAGAGAGAGAGAGAGAGAGAGAGAGAGAGAGAGAGAGAGAGAGAGAGAGAGAGAGAGAGGGACGACAATTTGTCGAAGTGGTATACTGTTTCTAAAAAGCTGGTGCAATTGTAAGTTCTCAAACTTGTTCTATAGATCTTTAGGTCTGTCACTGTAGATCAGACATTCGTCGATTTTCTGATCCAACTTCAGTCTGGACAGTAAGTTGTTCCTCTTTGCTTCACATCCTTCCTTCAGTCTCAGGAGGTTGCTCGTATATTTGTTTGTCCCTCTGTCTGTCTTTTGTGTCATCTCTCTCTCTCTCTCTCTCTCTCTCTCTCTCTCTCTCTCTATATATATATATATATATATATATATATATCTTTGTCTGTCTCTCTATCTTGGCATCTCTATTTTCTTTCTCTCTTCCTCTCTATATATCTTTCTCTCTCATGCAGAAATTTACGTTAACCAAACTGCTAAACCCTTTGTAGCGGTTGAATCTGAAGTTAATGCACTAGTATGGGCGGGTGGTTTTTTTTTTTTTTGGACTGGACTCGACTCAACATCAAGACAGCTCGCTTTTTCTTTTTTTTTTTTTCCTTTTCCTTTTTCTTTCTCTTTTTTAACAGTATTAGTCGCAAAGAAAATTTAGTTTATCCAATTATGAATAAAACATAAAAAGAAAGCGCTTATAGCACTTACAATGAGAGCAGGGGACCAATTTGTTGGATTCAATTTTTTTACATGACAGTTTTTTTTTTGTATGTTTTTTTTTTTTTTTTTTTTTTTTTTTTAGTTTTGCTGGAATTCCCGATTGAACTGAACTCTTGACCAATTCACAGCCACTTCAAGAACAGCTTTTCACATCAAATCTAGCCGTGGCGCTCGGCGATATGAAAGTCCAGAATTCTATGGCAGATTGATTTATCTTGGTCCCCATCAAAATGATCTGCATAAGATAATTATAGGCCCCCGTCGGGCAGCACCGAACTGGTGATGAGGCCCTCAAACATCAATCGATGGGGATATGAGGCGAGGGTTCTATCCCTACTGCCACTGAGAGCCGAGCACGGAATTAACGTCAACCCTTATAGAGCGGCATCCTCAGGGGCGTCCTCCAGATTCCATGTCAGCCACGGGAGATAAGATCCGTGTGCCCCTCCCACTGGTTTATGATCAACACCCCAAGAATCAATGTACTCACGACCTAACAGGTATCATAATTATCTGAATTGAGCGGAGGTTTATATCCTCCCTCCCTGACAACAGAACCTGTCTCCTTCATTCCAGCACGGCCCTAGTTTATCGGCGACAGGTCCAATATCTCCACAGATTAGCCGAGGCTCTACGAGTCTAACCCTGACGTGTCATGGCATCGCATCAGCTCCCGGCCTGGTGGCTGGCTGAGTGGGGAGATGGTCGGATTGAACACGCTGAGGAGAGAGAAGATCTTGGCGTAATCTTTACTATCACTCTTTTTTTGTTTTTTCTCTAGTTCTTCACCTTCTGATTCTGTGTAAGTAATGTAAACGAGATTTTCAAATCAGAATTCCAGTCAGTTGCTCAGCTACAAGTACTTCAACCTAAATAAAGAGTAACTTGTTTTATTTGATTAATTTTGCTAGCGATTGTTTCGAGGGTGTAAATAACAAGAAACGGTACCACACGCAATGCTGATTTTCGTATGTTGTGAAAGTTGATGACGGTTGAAAATACTGGAGAAAGCTGTTATACTGACAGTTGGCAGCAGAGCTTCAGGGCGACCCACTAGCAGTAACACAGGACTTGTGATTTATACGACGCTAACTTAGGACGGAAAAAAAAAACACCCAGAGACAAGTTGTGTTGTGGGTGTGTAAAGCTGGTTGATCAAATCTTTTTTTTTATGCAAATCTGTATTTGAAAATCCAATTTTGCTCCAATAAAAAAATAAAAACATAGTCCAAGTTATATAGAGTCAAATAAAAATGCTAAGTGTCTCACTTTGATAACGTTTGGTTTTGGGTTTTGTTTCAGTGACAAAGATTAGGATGTGTGACTGACCTGAAAATCTCTTTATTTCAGATGACATTGAGATGACATTGAGATGACTACAATGGTTTTTTCTTTACAAAAGAAATAAAAATGCGACAAGCTTATAATGCACCATCTGTGTCATTAGCCTTGCCTTTTTATTTTTTTTATTTATTTTGTTTCTAGGTTTGAAGGAAATGATTAGAGATGTTTCCAAACACCCAGTGTCATTGCTGCTTTTTTTTTTCTCTATCCTTACCGTGTTATTGTGTGACATGAACTATAATAAAGAGAAACGGAAAAACGAAAGAAAATGATGAAGGAACAAGGAAATAAAGAAGAGAAGGGAAGAGAGAGATACAATTTAGCTTAGTCAATGTCAACTTGTTGCAAAAATTAGAGACATATATCTAGAGAGAAAGAAAGAGAGAGAGAGAGAGAGAGAGAGAGAGAGAGAGAGAGAGAGAGAGAGAGAGAGAGAGAGAGAGAGAGAGAGAGAGGAAGGAGACACTCATTACAGTTTAGGCCTGTAACAGTAGCACCTCTATACGAGGCTATTATTATAGCGAATTAACGGTTACTTTTCACATCAGCTTACTCTAAGACCAGTCTGACACCAAGAAGAATTTCAATCACATTTCTCAGGAGTTCAATTACAGGACAATTACACCCAGCTCCTTTCTAGGTCCAGCAAAATCCTGAAAGCAACGCGCGCCGCAGATTTCCGCTGTATCAAAACTCGAATCCGGTATGAAATTAACAACAAAAGAAAAAAGATATCGGCGTTTTGCAGTTGAAACTTATGAAATTGGACCCACAATTTGTTTTTAGATTTTCTGCACCTTTTCCAAGGCTCATAGCGACCTGATTTGTAATGGAGAGGTAATCGCTGGAGGCTGATTGTACTGCGTAGAAACAACTGGAGTATCGTTGAAATTCTGTGAAAGTGAGCGTCTCTCGCGGCATCTCATTTCCTGGAATTTGAAATGTAGCGAAACCCACGGCGCCTGCGCAAAACACAAGTGAAAGCAAAGCCTCAGCTTGGACTAAGTACCCTAGAATCCTTTGCGTCTTTTACAGTGTGCCTCACCGGAAGTAACTAAATATAGCATGTGTTCGCCGGAAATGACGTCTTATTTTCCCGGCAAAGAAGGATTTACTACCCGTGTTCTTAAACAATGTATCGGCTGTTTAAAAATGGAATTTCAAATTTGTTATTTGATGAGACGTTATTGTTCCTTTTTGATGTTTTTATTTTTTCTTTTCCGGTCCGATAAAACATTACATGTATCAAGTCAAACGTTAGAGTTTGGCGCTAGGAAGAATTTCCAATCCCACTGGAGCTGAGAAGTGCGGGTATTAGTGGGAATCCTGGCGGAGAAGGGCGGTCACAACTGTTGGTTTGATCACCAGTTTGTGGAGGCGAGTGCTCTAGAGTGGCTCCCCATTTATGGTTGACTGTGCAGCATTAGGCTACCGGAAATTGTAGTGCGAGTGAAGATTTGGCGAAAATCTTTGGAAACGTTGCATAGATTAAGAATGTCTTTGAAAGTTTCAAAATGGGAAAGGTTTAGGACAAAAAGAGAAAAAAAAAGGTTTTAAGAAAAACGACTAAATCAAAACAGATTTCTGTGCTGTTGAAGGTTTTTGTTTTTGTTTATTTCTTTTTAATTTTTTTTCATCCTAGAATAATATAAAACGGCACTCAGTGTTGAGCGTTTCATGATGATTTGTTCAAAGGTAAAACAACTATAAAATTCCGATAATAGAGTCACCACTAATCATGTTGCTTTGATATTTATTCGACCAAAATTTGATCGAAAGAGTTTAATCTGGGTTGCCTGGTTACCAGATTGGCGCATTTTTTTTTTTTTTTTTTTTTTTTTTGACGCTCTAGTTTCAACGTTTCCCGGAAAGCAAAGATTTTGGCTAAGTTTGCCCGCGTTATTGAACGGAACCCTAAAATCCAGCAGCAGCTCAGAACTATCGACCCATCCGGCTTTGATCTTTTCTTTGTATTCGTAGATTGAGATCAGCATTGATTTCTCGTACCAGGTGACATTTTCTTAATGATCACTTTTTCCCGTCTTTCTATCCTACCGAATATTAGAGTCTGCCCAGTCCTTCGTTTCTACCTATTGGGAGTTTCTCCGCCTGTCTGTCTGTCCCTCTGTGTCTGTGTCTGCGTCTGTCTCTGTCTGTCTGTGTGCCTGTCTGTCTGTCCCTCTGTGTCTGTGTCTGCGTCTGTCTCTGTCTGTCTATCTATCTGTCTGTCTATCTGTCCCTCTGTGTCTGCGTCTGTCTCTGTCTGTCTGTGTGCCTGTCTGTCTGTCCCTCTGTGTCTGTGTCTGCGTCTGTCTCTGCCTGTCTGTCTGTCTGTCTGTTTGTCTATCTGTCCCTCTGCGTCTGCGTCTGCCTCTGAGTGTCTGTCTGTCTGTCTGTCTGTCTGTCTCTCTCTCTCTCTCTCTCTCTCTCTCTCTCTCTCTCTTGCCCGCTCTTTCTTTCTATCTAGCTAAACCTATCTCTAAATACGTTATTTTATTATTATCTTTGTATTGCATCCCTGTATGGCCAAGACGACATATCAACTAATCTGTCTCTAACTCTATAACAGAGGATATTACAATTGGCAGCCTATGAAACAGTTTGCTAGTATATTACATTACACAAACTCTCACACAAAAAAACAACAACGTTTTGAGTTTCTAAAGGCTTAAATTTAAACGCGTCCAACAATTCGATCGGATCTGAGTCGATGGCTCGTCCGCCATCTTGATCAGGCGGGATCAGATCCGGCGGCTAAGAACGCCAGCTATCAGCAAGATCAAAGCTGGAGACGCCGCTAGCCCGGCCACGAGAACTCTCCACCCTCCAACCTGACAATGTCAGGCTTTCTCTCTCCTTTCTCCCTGGCAGTTGAAGTTCCACCGTATATTGTCGTCATTGTTTTCTCAGCAATGTCCTCAGGTGGAAGGCCAGGCGTCCACTAGTCCAGTAATCCCATCTATTGCGTCAGGATCAGGTTCGAGTCGGGCTGCAGCTCCCGCCTGGATCTCGAGGCGACGGGCCTGTGGTTTGGCTCTCACACAATAGGCGATTAGGCCCGGGGTTGTGGATACAGGATATCCTAGATCTGAAACTGTTCCGGAGTTGTGGCCCCTGGAGCACAGTTTGCCGCAGGCTCGACAACTGGGCGGGTCTTTGGAGACTGTTTTCACCGCTTTATCTCCCCTTTTGTTGGGTTGGTTTGTAAGATGTGTGAGATCTCTTAGCTCCTTCTGAAGCTCGTAACAATGTGCGTGTGTGTGGGTGTGTGTGGGTGTGGGTGTTTTAAATCTGAAGAAATGGGCGGGGCGGGGTGATATGATGGATTAAGATGACGATGATTGGCGAGGTCTTTTCTTTTTTTTCACTTAAAACTCTCCAAAAATCTTCCTTTTACGTTCATTTTTCGTCACTATGTAAAGATTGCATCGTTTTGATTTTCTCCGTTTTTTTTTTATTTTTAATCAAGCGTTTGTTGAGAAGAGGTTGAGGGGGGTAGGAAGAAGGCGAATGTGGTATTTCGACCACGATCTATTTCGGTTAGTGCTAAAGACCTTTAGCTTTTTTAGCAATAAGTATATTCTGCCCTTAAGGAACGGACTTGTTGCCTTACATTCTCATGTACGCATATTCACGTCAGATAGAAAGAAGAAGAGAGCATTAAACGCGTGAAGATGGTTAACATATTCCCAAAGAAAATAAAACTATGAGTCAAACAAGAAAAGGGGTTGGTGAGAGAATCGTGAAAAGAATAAAATGAAACGAGTATGAAAGAGTGAGAGGATGTGGGGAAGCAAATGTTACTGCCACCACAGCGACAAGAAAAACAACTGTAGCACTACTACTACTACTACTACTACTACTACTACTACTACTACTACTACTACTACTACTACTACTACTACTACTACTACTACTACTACTACTACTACTACTGCTGCTGCTACTACTAATACTACTACTACTACTACTACTACTACTACTACTACTACTACTACTACTACTACTACTACTACTCCAGCACTCTCCCTTTCTTTTAACACTTACACCCTGGTCTCTAATTTTTTCCCAGGCTTAGCCATCCTCAGAAAGTCAATAACGCCACTTGGCCCAGCACCCACACTGGCTCCTCCCTGCTGGAAAGCTGATCGGACGCTAAGGGGACAGCAAACATTTGCCGGCACGGCCGCCGGACGGCTCTTGAGTTGAAGCCACGACGCCGGTGTCTGTTCTGGCGTCTGCGCCACTAGCTGCAGGCGAGACAAAGCCCAGCCCTCCAGGCCATGTCTCGCCGAGCAGACAGCATCCTTTCAGCGACAACTTCCAGGCACCACAGCTCTTCGCCAGCTCAGACCATTAGATCTGCTGACGGGAGCCGCTTGGCGTGTCACTGACGCTGCATGTGACATCAGTTACCGACATGTCGCACACAGAACAGACTGCTCCATGATAGGTCGATGTGGATCCTTCATGACGGTCCGGCAGTTCTGACAGACAAGAGCTCACGTTGTGGCTTCTCAGGAAAGTCAAGATCTTTATGCTACTCGGCAAATCAGCACAATGAGAATCGAATATGCAGGGAAGTCGAAGTGCTAGTTACTTTGTTGTGTTGTGACACGTTTGTGGTAATTTGGAGGAACAGAATGTCTTGCTCTGGTTAGTAATTATTGTCATAGGAAACTAAAACTGGGACCTTCCTGCTTCCCTATCGGACAGATGCCTTGTCCAGCAAACCTACTCTCTCGTGTACAGCGAGCTACCACTGATACTGTGAAGGGTAATGAACTGAGAGAGAGTTGTCCAATAAAGTTTGAATCTTAACATTCATAAAAAAGGAAATGCTGGAAAGTTATTTAACTTAGCTGTTTTACCCTACCAGTATGTTTCTTTCTTAGATAAAGCCTTTCCACTGAAACAGTACGTTTATTTCTTAGATAAAGCCTTTCCACTGAAACAGTACGTTTATATCTTAGATAAAGTCTTTCCACTGAAACAGTACGTTTATTTCTTAGATAAAGCCTTTCCACTGAAACAGTACGTTTATTTCTTAGATAAAGCCTTTCCACTGAAACAGTACGTTTATTTCTTAGATAAAGCCTTTCCACTGAAACAGTACGTTTATTTCTTAGATAAAGCCTTTCCACTGAAACAGGACGGGCAGACTTTGAGGGGGAGCAGATTAGACTTTGGTCATACAAATACCACTGGCATCACTCCTTCAACATTACACACACACACACACGTGGTTGATTCTAATGTCCATGTAATAAACATCACAGCACACACACGTGGTTGATTCTAATGTCCATGTAATAAACATCACAGCACACACACGTGGTTGATTCTAATGTCCATGTAATAAACATCACAGCACACACACGTGGTTGATTCTAATGTCCATGTAATAAACATCACAGCACACACACGTGGTTGATTCTAATGTCCATGTAATAAACATCACAACACCCACACACGTGGTTGACCCTAATGTCCATGTAATAAACATCACAGCACACACACACGTGGTTGATTCTAATGTCCATGTAATAAACATCACAACACCCACACACGTGGTTGACCCTAATGTCCATGTAATAAACATCACAGCACACACACACACGTGGTTGATTCTAATGTCCATGTAATAAACATCACAGCACACCCACACACGTGGTTGATTTTAATGTCCTGTAATAAACATCACGGCACACACACACACACACGTGGTTATTTCTAATGTCCATGTAATAAACATCACAACACCCACACACGTGGTTGATTCTAATGTCCATGTAATAAACATCACAACACCCACACACGTGGTTGAACCTAATGTCCATGTAATAAACATCACAACACCCACACGTGGTTGATTCTAATGTCCATGTAATAAACATCCCGGCAGACATACACACACACACGTGGTTGATTCTAATGTCCATGTAATCAACATCCCGGCAGACACACACACACACACACACATGATTGTCGCTATAATGTCCATGCACAGACACATTCCTATCTAAATAAGTTCACTCCACGCAAGGAGAGGTGGCAGCAGAGTGTAACGAAGTTGAGAGGGTAGGGTTAGGAAGGTAAGACCTCAGTCTAGCTATTTTGGTCGGTCATAGGAAGCTATCCAAAACTCAGAGCGGACACGTCATCGACTCAACCACCATTCACATAAGGAAGGCAGTGAGAAACAACACAAGTTTTGAGGGTTGTTTTTTTTTTTTTTTTTAACCATTTATAGATCTGCAAAATGTTGGATCCTCTGACCAAATCCCGTTTGACTACCTAGGGATCGAGTTATACTTCTCTTAACTATCACAATCTTTATCCCCAACCTTCTTTTTTTAAATTCAATGAACATTACAAAAAGAAATCAGTCCATAATGTGATGCACTTATTATGTCAATAGATCACAGATTGAGGCTAAGCGCTGTTCACGTCGTGTTTATCGAACTATTCTTCACAATACCCGATTAATAAACTCTTCTAAACCTTCGATTTTTATTTTTATTATGTCAAACAATGTTCTCAAGAACGGTAGAGTTAGATCAGAGTTGATCAAAGTTCTCCGGCCTGGAAGTCAAGATCAGAGCGCAAGTGGCTTTGCTTTATCTCCGATCTAGATTCTATCACTGTGGAGGATTTGTGTGGGGCTAAGCCCATCTAGATTCTATCACTGTGGAGGATTTGTGTGGGGCTAAGCCCAGCACATTGAGGCGGGCTAGAGCGTTGAAAAGATCGGGCCTGGCGCAGCCATCAAGTGGTAAGGAAATACGCTTAGCGGCTTTGGCCGCTGCCCAATCAACATCATGTGATGTCAATGAGGGTGATCGACCTGGATGGTGCTCGAACCTCCAGGCCCGTTGGTCCTTGTGTCCTGACAGGACGGTGAGGGTAGAGTCAGAGCGGTTATGGAGGGGGGGGAGGGGGGAGGGGTAAGATTGTAGTTAGATAGTCCTCCAGTTTAAAGAGATTTGTATTGAGTCTCTCGGAAAGCTTTTGTCCACTGTAGAATGTCCTGTAAGGTTCTACTACAAAGCCTGGTAGAGGTAAAACACGCGATGAGACGGTCAATGCGCCCCCTCACAAGATTGTTGCTCTAACAAATTAATGCAAAGTAGTTTTAGGTGGCGCCACTTCTCCCAACCGCTGTGAGCTCAGGTTCTAAAGGCTTAAACCAACAGAAAACTTATCGTTACAGATTTCTCAATAACTCTTTATAACCGCAGTCCACATCTGTTTACTGTCTAAGACACAACCCGCTCTACCAACAGCTTCTCAACACAAGCCACAGTGTTTATATCCAGCCTAACCAAAGGCCTGTGGTCACCAACTACTGTTTGTCCACCCTTCACAGAGGAGCGAGGTCCGTCAACTGACCGCCAGCCCTGGACCAGCTGAAGAGCTTGCAGGCACCGCGTCTGACAATGCCAGCACTTGGTCTGATTCTAGCCTCTTCTTACTTAAGAGGTTTAGACTTCGAGGCAGCCAAGTGGTTTGGTTATCTTTGTAAACGCTTGAGGTCGTTCTCCGATGATGGTAATTTTGGAAAATCATAGACACGTTTCAGGCTCCTATGGTTGGATGCAGCGAATGAAAAAAACA